>JAIPMN010014257.1:0-13631 GCA_020650975.1 Apostichopus californicus | reverse complement strand
TATATATATATATATACATATATGTATATATTTAAATACATTTGAAACATGAAAACTTCCAGCCTCCACCTGGATTTGAACCCCGGACTCTCCCTTTATATGCGGACACCCTAACCAATATATATTGCTTTACTCTAGAGATCAATCATGATGCTAACCAACTTGAATATATTAGTGAATTCTTAGTCCAGATCTCGAATTAGATACTTTACACATACTCTGTTTAAGGAAATGTGAATAAGTTAAACAACCAAGGCAAACAGTCTATATATAGATTTGAAACGGTAGTAAGTTGGAAATCCAAAACAGTGAAAAGACTTCCAGCCTCCACCGGAGATATATATATAAATCATCTGAATAAAAGTTTCTTCCAATATTGCAAGAACATAAATATTAATGTTATTATCACCTAATAATATATCATCTGTTCATTACAGCATAATTGTGAAAGGAAACACAATGCAAAAAAGGGTTTTTAATTCATAGCTGATTATTTTCTGTTTGGTTTTTGAAAATTAATGTAACTGCTTTTGTTTTAAGAAACACAATAACACAAAACTTTTGATTAAAATTACTTAAAGGATTATCATGTCATATGTTCCAATGTCATTGCTTTCATATAGCATCCAATGGTTAAATCAATCTTGTGAATAATTAGTCCCATGAAATGTACATGTCATGCATATCATCTAAGATTCCCAATTAGCATTGTGGAATTGATTAGTGATATAACTGTTACCTTTTATTAATAAGGAAGCAGGATATGAACAACCACAGGAAAGGTATCCAACCAAATGGTGACACAAGGTGACTTGTGAAATGAGACAAAACACTGTGTAATAGTTGCCAGGAAGTATATTCACTTTGAGGAACTGACCTTAAGCCAGAACAGACTATAGCAAGGTTAAGGCCACATCCTCTGCACCACCACCAGGGGAGTTCCCTAACAGACCAAATCATCCACAACATAATGAAAGGACAGTCACTTAATGCCTAGCTCTTTCTTCAGCTTGAGTCTGCCAGACTAGCAATTACCAACAATTGATTGATAAAAGCAGAGCTAAAGGGACCTCCTGATGGAATAACATCATCCTACATAACCTCTTTTCTTAGCTTTATCTGCTACTATGACACTACTGTAAGGCAGCACTCCTTTAATAATAACTCTTGGTAATATTTGAAAAAACATCATTCTTATCTCTAAGGGCCTAGTTACATTCTACAAAGTGGAAACTAAATTCACACAGGGATGTTTTTAACCTGCACAGTGAAAAGTGTCTATTAAGGCAATTTCCACACATCCACTAAGAGATTAGAACAAAAGTTTCCCATGCTAATGAGCAGTGGCGTAGGAAGGTACTTTTGAGTGGGGGGGGCTGAAGACTGATGGCCGGCCTGGGGGAGGGGTCTAATGGGGGATTTTTTTTGCATTTCCAGGTGGCCTCAGATGCAATTTGGTGCAATATAGCACACTTCAACACCCGGCCACTCCATTTGTAAATAATTTTGCATTTTCACCTGGCCTTAGATGCAATTTGGTGCTCCAAATGAGATTTTTTTCTCATTTGGAAATGTAAAAGGGGTTTTCTGACTTGCGGAGCGGGGGGGCGGAATGATATTTCCGCCCCACCATATTTTTCACTGGGGGGGCTGGCGCCCCCCCAGCCCCCCCGGTTCCTACGCCCTTGCTAATGAGGTATGAACATTCAAATCTTGACTTGCTCATGCAGCCAGTTGGGACAATTTATATATGCTAATACCACTTGATACTCTCCTCCCATATCATGCTTCAAAGCACTCTTACTGACAGTACAAATAGTTCCTACCCTTTTCTTGATATAAACAGAATATTCATACTGTCAATGTGAGTGAACTGAAG
The DNA here is from genome assembly GCA_020650975.1 of Apostichopus californicus. Classification (NCBI taxonomy): domain Eukaryota; kingdom Metazoa; phylum Echinodermata; class Holothuroidea; order Aspidochirotida; family Stichopodidae; genus Apostichopus; species Apostichopus californicus. The sequence continues at coordinate 11,752 of JAIPMN010014257.1, read as the reverse complement.
CAGGACATCAAAGTACAGTATTGAAAAAGAATTGTCCCAACTGGATGGCTCATGCCCTCTCACTAGAACCTTACAGTAATATATGCATAACAGACTACTGCAGCATGTTTAGTTGTATGATACCATATATAATGGACACAAAATAGCAAATAGTATTAAAAAAGTAAATAGTATATCTTTACAGCTGATATATAGCTGAGTGCATATGGTAAAAACAGTTTAAATGTTTATAAAAAAGACTATTTAAGATTGGATTAAGAATATTTGATTAAGAATATTGGGTTGTAGGCAACAACAAAACAACTGAGTACTGAAAAGCTATAAATTTCATCTCAGCAAAACAAAGACGTTATATAAAAGATGAAAGCTCTGTCTTTTAACAGCACTTTATCTGATTAAAAGAAAATATAATAGAAATGTAACAATGTTATCAAATAATTCTAAAAAGAATGAGATATGAACCATCCTTCATAATGTTTCATATTGATAAAGTAATTTCTCAAATTTATACGCAAACAAAAAGCGTCAATTTGAAAGATGCTGTACTATCCTAAATGGATTCGTTGAGTAAATACATACAACCATTATATATACTAACATTGTTTATTAATTTTATTCAATGTACTATTTCTCTACAGTGATGCACAGCTTTAATTGATATCTATGTAGGTTGGATGGTCAAAGCTTTCATTCTCAAATGCTTCCAATAGAGTCTTGATGCATTTTGCCTTTTCCTGGCCTGATTGCGTCTGATCTGTGTGTAGGACCTCACAGATCTGTAAGATCAGAGGTACCATAATTAAAAGTGATGCTCTAATATTGTGAATGTTGTATAGTTAATTCTTTAACATTGTACTTAATGGGCAGTGAATAATAATAATATATATTTATCATCAAAATGGGGTATTTTGTCCTGAGAGAACCAAGACATGGGTAACCCCAAACAGATAATATCTAGTCAATAGTTCACAAATAGTAAACACCACTGTAATGGACAACAAATAAACCTATAAAGATATTGAACCTAAATGATAGCACATTAACACATCCACTTTGCATATATTATATACAGTTGGAATTATCAATCCTGGTTTCTACTGCATTATTTGACAATATTAATGATCTTGTGGATAGTGGATCCACAGATTACCTTCTCCCTATGTTCAACACTGCACCAAATTAAACACTCACTTTGGTGTGCCAAATATATCTGACAATTTATGAAATGGAGATGTTTGTCTGTAAATGAAAGGAAATTTATTTAATAATCATAGTATTGTAATAACTAACCTGATCTCTGTACTTATGTATCATCTGATACAGTTGCCACAACACTGCTGTTATGTCAAACGAATCACCAAACATCTGTTTTAAAAAGAGAAAAGAACAGTTAAAAATAGATATATCGCATCAATGGTAGCAGGAACTTGCTAACTGTTTTCAGTTAAGATGTTTTCTGAATGAGAGCTACAAATTTAAGTTTAAATTGTAAAAATTAGTCTAACTAACTGTAGGATACTTGATTTTAATTTCGCTAGCATATAGAACACCTCCTATTTCACTTTATTTTCATGAAATCACACATAGGCCTACCGAGCAAATGTAGAACTGATATGGCAATTTATCATCATATAGCTAGTATCAGTATTAATGGCCTCTTAAATGGCCTTTCCAACTGTAAGATTAAAAAATTGCAACAAGTTCAAAACATGGCTGCTAATTAATTTAGTCCTGGGTAGGGATAGACCTGCTGGTTCCATGACCTATTGTCAGAACTTCTCCATTTAGACACTGGCAGGAGAGTGCTTAGTTAGAGTAGCAGCTCCCTGGTTCTAGTAATAGGGAAATTCTCTATATACATACTGTAGGTCCAATTGCAAAACTTTGGCGAGTGTTAGTTTACTGTTGCGGGTCCCTGATTGTAGAACTGAACGAGCATCCAGGTGAAATTCAAGATGCAAAAATATTAAGCAGTTTAAATCCAAACTTAAAACTTGGTATTCTTCTAAGTTCTTACTTTTCTTTGTTTCCATTAGATAACTCTTGGTTGATAGGGCACTATATAAAATGTATAATAATAATAACATTTAAGAAAATATTTTGATGGTAAGTTCCAAAGTTGACTGACTACACTATATCAAATCAGCATAGAGAAGCATTCCAGATGCTTGGTACATTTTATGGATCAATATCTGAGAAACCAGAATTGTTATAAAACCATCACTGCATGACACCAAAACTTTCAGCTTCTGTTGCACTGTGCCATATCTACTCTTAATTTCTGTCTTGGTTTCTCTTCAAATTGTGTGGTGTACATAATGTTGCCAAACATTGTAGTTCCATTGTGGGGTATCTTTACCTCTTCCACTTTGCTGGATTTGGTTCTTGAGTTCTCCTGGTTCAGTTTCTTCATCTGCCTTATATCACTGTAAAAGTGATCTAGTTTGGTGGAGTAAACTGGCAACAACTGCTTGTAAAGTTGATTGCTTGAAGAATGATCCTGGCAAGAATAAAAGAAAACTGTAACCATGGAAAATTGTCATTCTCATAGTTTAAGACTGACTGTTCTTTTACCTGCATTCAGCTAAGACCATTTTACTAGTGAGCTCATATAACCCACCATCTTTTTGTTATAATGAGGTGTAACTGGACATGTCTGTCTTGATAATCTACATATAGTTTTTATACTTTTATATTAGACTCTCAGGCTATTAATCGACTCCATATTGCTTACAGTAGTTTTCATTCATTAGATTTTACTCACATTTGACACTTCTCTGCCTCTTTTGCATACATTTGTAAGTGTCTGAATAATAATCTTTAGACAAGCCTGTACGTAAATACAATCTTTGACATCATAAATGAGATGCAGTCTGTTGAGTAGGTCAGTCCAAAATCCCAGTGGCAAGCTGAAATTAACAAAATTTCAACAACAATAAGAATAAAGACCAATAAACAAACCATTAATGTAAAGATCAATGAGGAAGGATGGATATTGCATATTCATGATTGATGAATCAGAGGTAGGGTGGCCAGATGTCTGACATTAGGCCGGACAGACCGATGTACTGTCCTCCATCCTGCATGATCTCTTTATACTGGATGTATGTATGTCTGGCATTACAAAGAAATGGATTTGAAGCAAAACTGAGCAATCCACGTTCAATATTTTCAGAATCCTACAGTTACACATTTGTAGTGTATAATTGACTACCATATATGAATGTACATGTATGCATATGCCAACACACTTAGGCCTACTACTGACTGTGCAAACAAGTATAATTTCTTTACAGTTAATATCTTTTTTAATTTCATATTAACTGTATTGAAATCATACTTATTCATTCTATACTATCTATACCAAGCTTCAAAATGTGGCTCATGACTAGCAGCTGATGTTATATTGTCATGTCATCTCCTGGTTTAGTTTATGTCTACAGGCTTGACAAAGGGGAAAGCAGAGGTTACAACCGGAGACATATTAGGGGGCCAGGAAGATATGGAAGGAGAAATATGGAATTAAGAGTATCTATATGAATAGTAGAAAAAGGAGACCAGTGACAGAATTGTACCCTTGGTACGATCCAGGTGCTCAACACTTCTTTGATACTACATCAGTGGCCAGACTAATCTGAGGCCATGGCCGATGGACTGTAGGCCATGGCGGATGGACCAGAGGGCATGACTCATAGATTGGCAGTGGGGATTAATGGCCTACGTGTACAGAAGTAACCTCAAATATTTATGTTTAATTATTCTGCTTCCAGCAGAGCAAATGTTGTTGAGACAACTTCAGAAGAAAATAAATACAGGCAGACTTTTTATAAAACTAAAATACTGTTAACTGTAATTAATGCAATCAATTTGGTTAAGCCTAAGCAAGTTGTGAAATAATTGGCCTTAAACTTTTTTTGTTGCTAGCCAAGTATATATCTTCTGTGTGAAGGAATACCCCTTTGCTATAATGATTGTTAATTCATACACAGAATGGGAATATAAACATCTCATATCATCAAAAGGGTTTTGTAAAACATAAATCTTGGGAGAATTACTTACATGTCATCCTTCCATCCTGCAGCAAGATTTGGATTCTTCAATTCAGCAGCTTTTTGATCAAACAAGTCAAAAATTTGCTTAATATTGACTGAAAAGGTATCATTACCAGCAGTCATGAATGCTGTAAACACATTGTTTACATACTTCTGAAGGGCAGTCTGTGGAGTCAAACAGGGAAAATGTTTGGTTCTTAATGAAACCAAAGGATTGTAATATGTGTAGCTTTATGTGAATGTGAAACACGGCCATATGGTTCTAATTTAATCTGCACCTTTCTCCAGTCCTGGGGTGGGATTGGGGATTGGGGCAGAGGTACATTGGCAGAAGTGATTTCAGTTCAGTCTGAGTGTGTAGAATTTCAACACAGCAATAAGCTTTGGTAGTCACCCACTATACTTTGCGACTATACAGGCTTTCTATCTTGTTTCTTGTTATATATATAGCATACATTCCATCAATGCATGTTGTTCCTTTCCAACTTTGCAAAGCAAGAAATCCATTCATTTGTTTATACATGTCCACTTTTTGTTTAAACTTTATACTGAAGCGCATTGAACAACTTTTGTTGGAGTCTGTTATTATTATTATTATATGAAACATTCCTCCTATAAATTTCTAAGCATGTAATCATATCAGTAAGACACAACAAATGAAACCTTATATCCACCCTGTCAATGTAGCTCAGGAAGTTGATTTAATTTGATCAAGTAATTCCTCTCACCCTTGTTGCAGGCAAGTACGAAAGAACAGCCGCTGCTCCTTCCTCACGGTCAGAGATGACATCCTGATTACCTTCTTCTTTCATCTATAGAATAATGAAGAGAGCAAGAAACAGGATATATTATAAATAATATCATATATATTAAATATATATATCATTTATATAATAAAATAATAATATATATTATAAATAATAAGAAATATTAAATGACAATTTAAATAAGAGGGCAGTCCACAGATTTGCATATCTCATCGCCAGCAAACAAGGATTTGAAATGAACAAATTGATTATTAGCCATGTAATCTGGGAATACAATTTTTGAAGCTAATAAGAGTACATTTTTTTGTAAACTCTGCACTGAACAAAACTAGGGTGGGAGTCTTGACTCTAGAAGATACTTTAAACAGTGATAAAATTATTGGGAAATTTTCCTCTTTTTCTTGGTCCATTTTATATAGTACTAACTTTTAACACTAGGAAGATTACCACTCATTGTCAATAAGTGAAATTCTAATGTCTCATGAAGGTTATTATGCATAGACTTTGTCCTCTTGCGTGCTTCGATGCAGGGAATAGACCTAGGTTAGACACCTAGACACAATACTCACACACACGTTTACAAGTGATAGGCTAGGTCTATTTTTAACGTGCTTTCATCGTGTCACACGTTACCGCCGTTCAAACCCTCTGTGGCACGTAGACAATTTTTGGAAATTCCAAAGCCTGTCACTTAAGCCAACGTTTCACACATAACTGGACCAGGCCAGGTACATATAGTTCTTTGTAGCCTAGTTGAATAAATTATTTGCCCAGGCCTAACATGACAGTTAGGTTCAAGCTAGAAAGAAAGAAAAAGCTCAATTTGACCTTGATTTATGACCTGTGATTCTGTGATACACAAGAGTTCACCAAGTTTGAAGAAAATCAGCCTAGCCGTTTAAGGAGGAGTTTGACACGAAATTGGACATGTACATACACACACACACACACACGCAAACAAATTTTGACCCCTCCCTCAGTCATGGAGTTCCCGGTACCCTACCATGGGTGACCCCCGAGAGTAGCTACTCAGGAAAATTAACCATTACCAAGGCAACTGTTGCTGTGGAAACTGACATAGCGGTATATGGCCCAACTGGCAAAGGAAGTACAATATCTCATCCTCCTTATGCAAACAATGAGATAAAAATATCTGGCATTAGATTAGAAATATTTATAACCAGTGGACTACTCAACTGTTAGCACACATAGATACGAGGTTACCATTTATGAAAAGGTACTTCTTCTAAACACCCAATAACTTGATCCACACTCAACCCCAGTTCTCTTACATATTTAAACATGTGATCATGACATTATTATGTCCAGGAATATTTAGAGTACCTTGTAAGTGAATAGATACTAGACATGATCTGGTTCACAGTTGGAGAGTGGTCTACTGTGTACACATTGTCACAGGATCTTATTCAAAAGGCAATAAAAAGGGTTTAATGAAGATGTTGAAAGGACACAGTTACAGGTACAGGTGGTGGAGATAGTCTTATGACACTATGAAGACAACCTATCAGAGTGACATGAATCTGGGAAAACAGATAAACTAAAACTGAAGATATTATCGAGTGATATGAACTTACAAGATGCCATATCCACAGTCCAAAGCCTGCTTCTGGTTCATCGTAAATATCTTCAGGATCTGCTCCTGCTGTATGTAACAGAGTGTGTTTATAGTGACCGAGGCATTGCACATAACTTTTTACATATTGAATGACTTTTAAAAGAACTGTTCTGACATATATGTCTGGCTGAGAACAAGAAAGGTCACCAGTGAAGTTTAACAACAGTGGAAGATATTACATAACCAAACGAGGGAATAAACAATGTATGTTTTATTCTATACATCTGCCTTTCATTATTAAACATTTCTAAGTTACTTCTTAGCAAGATTATTTGTTATTCCACGGTTTTGATAACTCAGCAAATTAAATTTAAAAAATATGAAACAGCTAATACAAATCTTAAAATATCAAAACTATGAAATTGAGACATATAAGAGCTACAATGGTATTGCTCTGTGATACTCTGTGGTGAGGTAAGAGAGATTAATAAGTGTTATGAGTAGCCTGTGATTTACTTACTTGGTACATTACTTGTAGGTTGAATGTTGCTGTCTTTACGATGGTTTGAAGAATTAGGAGACATGTACCCATCATTTTCTGCTAGTGAGAGACAAAATGAGTTAGCACAAAGATAATTGGTACCTAGTGTTTTGTGAGTCACATGATTACATAAAATATTAGCTAAAATATAGAATGAAAGCATGTTATTTGTCAATTTCACTTAATGAATATGCAAAGCTAGCTTTGTGCTTCTAGTTTGAAATAAACTTTTACCTCATATCTCGTTTTACTATATTACTGCCAGTCACATAGCAGTATCAGTGTCACATTAGCACAGTCTGTTACATAACTGATGAACAACATCCATTGTTAACCTCTTCATTAGCTATACCCAAGAGCAGCAACCATGTAAGTTGGTTACTGCAAGACTGTGATTTACCTTTTCAAGTAACATTAGATGTGCGTGTGTGTCATGCACGAAAATAATGAAGAAATGCCTCAGAATTTGTCTCCGAAATGATTTAGCTTAAAGACATAATTAACTTTTGTAAACAATTCAACAAAATTTCATACCAATTGCAAGAGATCTGGCAGCAGAAAGGAGAAAACCATGTTGATGTCAAGCACTACAACATCCTAATATGTAGTATAGGCATTAAGATAATAAACAGTAATGAACAAGCTCTGCATTTGCTTAAAGTAACTTCTAGTCATGTTAATAAAGCAACAGCAGTTATCAAATCTATACTCACCAGAGTCTGAAACTGTTGTCGTGTAACATCCATTTTTTTCACCATCTGTAACTTGGAGCTTCTCTGGATTTTCTGCAAATGAGATATAACAGTTCAGGAAAACTTCCAAGTATGTCATCATGGTTGACTGAAATCAAGTCCTTAAAAGAATTTTGTCATCTTTATAGCATCACATCAATATGTTATTCTGATGTTTTGTTCCATAATAGATAGCATTTCCATGTGTTTAGGTTATCACAGAGGAATGGATATGGTTAAACACAGAAGCCATTCCATAACTATGAGCATACCGTCAACATCACAAAGACATTGCTTGTACTGTGATAAGTAAGGGAGCAGACCAACAACCATATTGACTTACCTGTTCGTAATTCTGGTTGAAGGTAACCATCTTTATCAACGCCGACATCTTTACTCACTTTTTCTCTAATGTTGTCTAAAAAGAAATGTTAAAATGAAACAAGTTCAACAAATTAGATTGTCAGCAGAGGTGTAAAGACTACTGTAGTGTCAATTCTCTTGCATCAAAAAATTATGCTTTCAAAGAAAATGAAATCAGGGTATGTCATCATGGATGGCAGATACCAAATTTAATGGTTTTAAAGGTTATTTGTCATTTTGCAATTGTTCTGTTCCATTATATAGAAAAATAAAGAGGAAATACATTTTCAATTGTAAATTGAATGCTATTCAAAGTGCAATGTGCAAATTAAATAGAGGTTCTTCATTTTGGTCTAGTGATCAAGGATAAAGCACCAAAGTAAATGAGGCTCACCTGTTTGTACATCTGGATGTAAGTAACCATCATTATCGACCCCAGTATCATCTACACTTAATTGTGTTTGATCATCTGAAGATAAGATATTGTAGCAAGTGAAATCACCATGACAAAATAGCAAAAAGAATACTTTATTATGGACAGTCTTGAATGACAACAAGAAATATCTTTCTAAGGACCTGTGTTTTGATTTTGTCACTTGTCACATTTCCTTAAAATTGTAAAGTTGTCACTCATTCCTGTCTTAAAATAGTTTTCCATCCTTGTTGCTGGTGTGTTCTTAAGAGGACACCATTGTCAACAACCCAAAGATGATCTGAGGTGTAGTGAATGTGATGATGGTTAGTAATTTGATAAAGAGGATAAATATCTGTATAGAAAGTGAAAACAAGGAGTATCTTAACATTGTCAGTTCTCATGGGCTTCTCTTCCAGGACAGAGGATCTTGGGAGGGACAGAACACTTTGAATGGCTATCTCTCTTAGCAATGTGGTGCCACTCCAAGTTCTATGTGTGATGAAGGAAATTAGTATCTCTATTATTACTTGAAATATTAGGTAATATGATCATTTTCATCCAAAATATACCAGTTTTTATACCAAGCTTTTGGTCTTGTTGGTGGTGATAGCTCATAATACAATTATAAATCTAGAAGCTGAACATCGATTGTTACTTCAATTTTTTACCATCTGTAGCTTGTGGATTACTTACTTAATAAAGTTCTAGAGTAAGTTTGACCAACTTGAACCTTTTGATTGTTTGAAGAATCAGGAGAATCATATCCATCATTTTCTGCAAGTGAGAGAGAGAGAGAAACACAGGGAAGTGTGAAAAGAATTTGCATTTAGTTATAGGAGTGTCACATTGCTAGGTAAATTATTATAATATGACAACAAGGCACATTTCAATAAGACAGATTTATGAGCAAGATCTTGCTGTGTTCTTACTTTTGTGGAATTAACATCAAGTCATATGAACTTTGCAACTGGTGAAACCAAATATGTACTCACCAGAGTCTGAAACTGTTGTCGTGTAACATCCATTTGTTGCACCATCTGTAACTTGGAGCTTCTCTAAGGATTCTGCAAAACAGAAAGAATAGTGTTAAGTTCTAGCTATACCCAAGCACAGTTAAGGTCAGCAACTATGTAAGGTGTCTACCATAAGACCTGCTATTTTCATTGTGAAGTAACGTTAGATCAGAGATGTGTGTTTCAAATTAAGACAAAAATGTCTCTGGAAACATTTGAAGTTCAAGGTATGCCATCATCGCTGATTAAATTGAAATGTTTGTCACTGCAATGATGTATACTCATGAAGTCTTTCAATGGTAAAGTGAATGCAATATGAGGCAGGCCCGGAACTAGAATTTGCATTTGGAGGAGGGGACACCAATGTTGGCTGATGTCCATCCTTGGAAGGGGTTTTAAACGAGGAGTGTGATTCCCCCCCCCCTTTTTGAAAGGTTAATTTCATAAAGGGTACTGAGATGTAAATTTGGTGCTGACATTTCCATCATTTTGACCTCATTTTTGTGGTACAAGTGCTCAGTTTTCTTCATGTGTTACTAAGGAAACTATTTGGAAGAAATAGGTTCTTCATCCCATTTTTCCTTGTTGGTAACTGTGGTCTCAAATCACCACTGTTATAAAAATGTCATCACTATCACCACCACCACAATCACAACCACCACCGTCACAACCACCACCATCATCACAACCCCCACCATCATCATCACCACCATTGCCATCATCATCACAAACATCACTATCACCATCATCAACTGAGAATGCAAAAGTATTTCTGTTTCTGGGAGGCAGAAATTTGTAAAATACAGCTGTTTGACAAATATCATTAAAGAAGATTACATTTGGGGAACAGAATGAACTATTTAATTAATAAAATACAAATTTCAAGTTGAAAAGATATATAACATGCTAGTTTGTCATAACATAAGACTTCAGTGGATGTATTTTCAACAACTTTATAAACTGCCCTATCACCTCTCAACATTTTTACTGGAAATCTTATATGAAATATGATCACTTCAGTTTCACCTAAAACTGATAGATTTCATATATCTTTTACATAATGTTTTTTCAATATGTCCAATATTAATCAAATTTAACACCTACCTGATGTAACATCTTCTGGGTCAGAATTAAGATTTCTACTTTTAATGTTCTGCTTCTTGATGAGCTTTACACAGTTACCAGTCTGTACCTTTGTAGTTAAAATCAGATTAAAATATAGCCATGAATATTCAACATTTGTTGTGAACATAAAACTGGGCAACCTCCTTTACACTGTCTAACATATCATTCAAACCAACCAGGGTAAGTCATTAAAATTATCATGTTTTCATTCTATATATGCCGAACAATTTTTCATTCAGTAGGTTTGTGGAGTGCTACAGATGGATGCTTGTTGCACATTTCACTGTCACCATTCCAATACATCTACATTGCCAAATGAAGCAAACACCTTTCCTAGAAAATAAGTGACAACTACAAAAATGATTGTGTTGTATACAAACTTTCAGAAATGTTTCCAAAAGACCGCGGACATCAGTAAAATATAATTTCTTCATCTTACGATATACTTGGTTGACATAGCAACCACTCTAACTTAACAGTTGGAATATTTTACTTCTAAACTCAAATCTTGATACTTTATGGTGGGGCATTCACAGTGATTTGTGTTTCATTGCTGCAGTAAACTGAAAATCCTTTGAAGGTTTTGAGCCATAAGTGCTCCTAGAGGACACCCTTAATAAGGCTGTGACCAATTCTAATAGCCAAGATCAACATATTACTAACCTTGTAATCAGAGAGTACATTAAGTTTTCTCCATCCATCGTGGAGTCGTAAAAAGCCATCATCTCTAAGGATACGAGTACCCTCTTTTCGTGGGCACCAAACTGTCAAAAGAAGTTGATGCATGCAAAAAGAAATAGATCAATGAAAAACAGATTCACAAAAATCTTGCTTCTTTTTGAAAATAACAGAATTATCATTGAAAAGACCTCAGCGCATTACCAATGCCATGAACATTTTCTAAGACTACCTAAATGGTAAAATGGTAATTCTAGACTCTAACAAATGAAACCTTCATATTAACATGCAGTACCTAATGGCAAATACAACAGACATGAAAGAGAAGAAACAACCAGGTAAGTTAGGTGATTAGCATAGATGCAACTTACCCAGATCAAACTGCTCTGGGACAGGCCGTGTAGAATATGGTTCCTCTCGGTAGAAATGGTCAATGATTTTACTTTTGGCTTGTGTAATTGTATCTACACTCAGGAATCCTAACTCAACAA
>JAIPMN010014255.1:1877-23984 GCA_020650975.1 Apostichopus californicus | reverse complement strand
GAAGTTCGTAGTGTTTAAATATTCATATTATGGGCGAGGTTTATTGGGATCCCAACGGAAAATATCTTGGGGAAAAACAAAGTTGAAAGTTGCAAATTTTTCGACTTTTATGCCACCATTTGAAGTAAGATTAAAATAGATAAGCTAGTTATGTATGTCGTTATGGCATAGTGGAGTCAGTGAGGTTGAGAAAATCATAGAAAAGGAAGCAAAATGCTGCTTTAAAGGGATGACTTCTGTCAGAATGATAATCTTGATACTTAAAAGTCAAAGAAACGAGAAAGAAAATGAAAAACTCAGTGCAAGTAATGTAATGTAATATCCCTGGAATGAGGACGAATAATGACTCTGTGAACATCCGACCTCATCAAATTGACATATAATCTAAAATATGCAGACTACTCTGTCATCTCCTCAGATGAAACGAAACGCCAAACTGCTTTCGTGTAGAAGACCATAAAAACGCGTTTAGGATGCATAAATGTGTCAACTGCAGATGACGGTTAAGTTGTCACTCGCAACGGTACTTTAAATTTGTCGGGAAGTTATACTTGCAATTGGTTAATATAATTTATGGCAAAGCAGTAAAATGTGAACATTACTGTTTAAAGTAATGTGGTCTCTAAGTCTAGATAGAAGTTCTCACCAGCTAAACGCTACCCATCATTTGATAGCTGAAAAGTTAGCCTTTCATGACACCATAAATTTTCCGTATCATGACCATGAAAATTTTTTGGCTATCAGAGCCTGAAGTTTTCGTCACTTGTCAGTAAACAAACCTCTTCACTCAGTTATAAACAATTTTCGTACGCTGCTCCTGCATGGGAGCCCTAAGGGGTCTAAGATTTCCTCAATTGACCCAATTTTGGCACCACATGTACTGCCATTCATGCTCGTCAACATGCAAGCCAAAAAACCATATCACATTTTCAAAAAGATGTTCTCTTACTGTATTTTGGCACTTATCTGACATAGGAGAACATCCGGGAGGATTGATAAGACTGTTATAGAGTATGCCACCTTCACCTTATACTCATAATCTTGTATAAGTTACTAGGCAAAGAAACATATGCAACCCAACTGAAGACTTTAGGGCACCGTAACCACTTGTGCAGAAGCCATGAAATAGTGAAAAGTGTGTGTGTTGGGGGGGGGGGTGTTTCGCACCGACGGGGTTTGGGACACCGTTCCGCAGGAAAATGTAAGTTTTGTAGATACTTCAGTGGCCCAATAGCAACTAATCATTACATTTCGACACAGTAATATTTAACTCAACTTACGACTGCTTGGTTAAAATGCACACTTTTCCTTTCAAATTTCTACTTTCAATCTTAAAAGTTCCACTATATTCACAAACTTGATGCAAAAAAAAATCACCAACTGAACTGAAAACCCTTTCCCTCAAACTTTCATACAAAATAAAAAAAATTGTGGCTCTTTATGCAACATATTCACATAAAATGGGCAACATGCCAGATAAGGGGAGGGGTGACTGATATTTCAACCATTTAAATTGGTCCCTAATAGAGGACGCTATACATCTTCTTTATGGCTTTTTGTTTCCCGCGATTTGCCGTCCGAATAATACATACATGATATGTGTACGGGACGACTGTAATATCAAATGCATAGTGCTATATAGGCTAAGCCTAGGCTTTCATACGCCAATTTACTGCAGAAAGACTAACTTACGCGTTGAAGTTGTTTCCCTTTGTACATGATGCGAAATTACTAAATCTGCTGCCCTATTGATTCTCATGACTCGGTTAATCACGTAACATCGGGAGTGGCAACATCGCACCATGGGGTACCTAAGGTTGATAACGTTGGATAATTTTAAGTCTTATAAGGGCAAGCAGACGATCGGGCCATTCAAACCCTTCACCGCTATCATTGGACCTAATGGAGCTGGTATGTAGCCTAACAAGCTGAGCCTAACATTAGGCTGTTATCATAACCTGTGTTAGTGTTATTGTTAACACTTTGGCATCGTTTTTAAATAATCTGACTGGAAATAAATATCCAAACACTCCGGGCAGTAAGTGAGAAACACACTATGCCTAGCCTAGGGGCTGCATATGCCTAGACCCGGGCTTTCTCATTCATTAGCCAGTTCATTCGCCCGGGCTAGCATAAGCCATACAAACACTATAATATAAAGTTCTACTAACTATAGAAGTTATAGTCATGGCCGTCTAGGGGGGCCTAAAGTTAGGCCTAGTCCAACTTAAGCTTAGAAGGAGGTAATGCCAGCATTTAAGTTAAACAAAGACCCTGTGGAATTATGAACATGCCATACAGTAGAGTTACAAACTGAGTGCAGTTTCCTATATAAATACAATCTTAGTCTTAGCTAGCCTATTTGGAAATATGTGGCTAGGCTTTGTTGGATACACTATTTAGGCATTGGTCTTATGTCTGTTTTCCTTACAAATATTGCTTTTGGAAAGAGAATAATTATTAGTCAAGACCTAACATTACTCATTAGTGTTGTGATCTTCACATTCTGTGCTAAATCTGACACAATGAAGGCAAATATACGCTTGATAAAGTTAACAAATTTTAATGACATTCTCATGCTTCGCTTGACAACCACAGAGTGGTGTCATACAAGTAAACAAACTTTCATATCGTTACAATTAGGGGCTAAGGTTCGGCTAGGTCTCCCAACTTTCGGCAAAATAGACAATGCAGTTTGCCAACCTTGAATCATTTTGTTTCTGATACTTTCATTGATCCAGGTGTAGCCTAGCCTAGTATTTTTAAGTAAGGCTAGCCCAAAGTTATAAAATTATTTCCCCAAAGGCAAGAACTGAGGGATTCAAATCAAATTGTTTTACAAAATCACACGCTTCTAATTGTGGGTCCAACAATAAACCTCCTTTCTTGTACAATTTATGTTATAACAGTTGTTTGGCAATGTCTTGTTAACCATGTGAAACAGACTTTGTGAACTGACCACCATTTAGCAGTTAATACAGTTTACTTTCTATAAAAAATCAAACTGTCAACAAATTAGATATAATTAATAATAAGGCATTTAACAAAAAGAAATGTAAACCACCGTGTTAATTACTTAAGTGGCATGCGATGTTGATAAGAGAACAAAATGTTTACTTTTGTTTTTTGTTATGTGTTTCTTTGCAGGGAAGTCCAATCTCATGGACGCCATCAGTTTTGTTCTTGGTGAAAAAACATCCAATCTTCGTGTGAAGAGACTGTCTGAATTAATTCATGGAGCACCTATAGGCAAGCCAGCTTCTAACAGAGCATCTGTGACTGCAGTTTACACAGAAGATGATGGAAAGGAAACCTCGTTCTCTAGAATGTAAGCATCAGGCAGTTTCGCTAAATGAAAAAAGTCTCCCGCTTTTACTCAATTGCACAGCTGGTTGTAACAAAAACAACCAATGTAGTCCTGTTTTCTTTGTTGGTTACTTTAAAGCAGCCGGTTAGGTTCATATCTAAATTATACAAACCAGTAAACATCCCTTATGACATGCATCCAGCAAAGTATCAAGACATTTTGTGTAGATATTTATGATTTGCTATACACATTGCATTGTTGCAGTGGCTTCACAGGATGTAATGTTCGTAACTTGCATAGTTTATTAATATAAAGTTGTATTTACTAAATAGCTTGTTATCAATGCAGATATATATTGAGGCTGAGGAAATGAAAGATCAAGTTAAAGTGTAAGAAAAGTATGTACATCTTTAACAGTACTTTTTTATAGATAATAGTGACATTTTCTTTTTCTTACAGCATTCTTGGGGCTTCCTCTGAGCACAGAATAGATAACAAGGTGGTTTCCCTCCATCAGTACACTGATGCTCTGGAAAAGATTGGCATCCTCATCAAGGCCAGGAACTTCCTTGTCTTTCAGGTAAACATTTTATAAGTCTTGTCATTGGATGTCATTTAGAGGGAGAACTGACTGAGAGGATGTCATCATGTATTGGGTATCTTTGTAGGTGTGCTATGTCTGGTATCTGTACGGTGTGCTTCACTCCTCTAATAATATCAATCTATTAGAGTACAGACAAACAGAGGCCTTATTATTGCAGAAGTAGTGCATCTTACAGTTTTTATATGCAATTTTCCGAGGGTCCTTGACAACATTTACATGGTTGCTTTAATTTAAAACTGTTTTAAAATATTTCATTGGCAGTGTCAGTTTATACCAAGATTGCAATCTATGTTAAATTGCATTTATGTTGGGTTCCACAACATTTAGAAAAAAAATTGAACGTAATTTCACTGTCTGTTAGTTATTGCCATTTAAAGGTCAGTGGTTATTACCAGCTAAATATACATATTTAGTGAAGAGAAACAATTTCTACAAAACATTGCAATAATATATATGGTGGAATGTGAAATGTCATTTTAGTATATTTTAAAGTGTAAGGAAACAAATAGTCTGAGGCATTATTATGGAGCATATGCTAATTGTTCTTACAACATAGCTGTTGTTATGAAGGTGTTACAATATTTTGCAACCTAGTGGTATTTATGCTGTTTCTGCCATATAGGGAGCCGTTGTTTCCATAGCGATGAAGAACCCCAAAGAGAGGACAGTATTATTTGAGGAAATCAGCAACTCTGGTGAATTGAAAGGCGAGTACGACAAGAGGAAGCAGGAGATGATGAAAGCTGAAGAAGATACTCAGTTTAATTATCAGAAGAAGAAAGGTATTGCTGCCGAGAGGAAAGAAGCTAAGCTGGAGAAAGAAGAGGCAGAGAGATATAGCAAGCTCAAAGAGGACTTGGTAAGTCTTAATCCAACTGGTTTAGACTAAAAAAAAAACTGATTTCCTTTGGTGAAATTCAAATTCTTAATATATTATAACATTTCAGTGGATTGTGGCATAGCATCAATTAACAGAGATGTTTTTAATGCCTTAGCATCTGGTAAGACTAGTGTTTGCAGCAGGTAGCAAAATTTTGAAATTTCAGTAATGGCAGTAGCACAACACACATTGGATTAGGCAAGGTTAAATTGACCTTGTTAGAGTGTGAAGTTTAGGTTATCCCCTTTCAAACATGTTGTCAATGCCATATTAAAGTTCTTCCTGTTTTTTGAAGGGGAAAACAAAGTTACATATACAAAGGAAAAACAAAACGGATGGATGTTGAGAATTGGTTGTTCATTCCTCTATAGTTTCTTTGAGTTTCATAAAACACTACACTGAAACATTTTGATGAATGCTAAAACAAATAGTGCTATTGGCTACACTGTTGGGTTGTACTGTGGCATATCTGCCTAGCACCTACAAATATTCCCTGGCAAGAATCATTTTCACACTGAATTGGTATAATCTAGTATCAAATTTGGTAACCTGCACAAATTCAGACCATCAAACAAAACACTTTGCACTGTATGGTTGTGACAACATTTCATCAAAACTACCAGTATGCAGAAAAGTAGGGTATGAAAAATTAACATGTCACTTCACATCCAATATTGTAAATTGTCCCGTTTTCTATCGAAAGTACAGTGAAGGCTCTGTTGTATTGTGAAGAGAACCCAGACATCAATTAAGATAAATTTGGTAAATTGCAATATTCCCAATTATGTCTTTATTCATTTCTTGTTGTTCATGTCAGTGTGTTATATCTTCCTCCTTCTGACAGGTTCAAAAGCAACTGGAATATCAGTTATTCAGGTTATATTATAACGAGAAAGACATCAGCCGACACTCTGAGGAGCTCGGAGAACATAACGACGAACTTAAACGAGCTATGGACAAGAGAGAGGGCGTAGAGGAAGAGATTAAAGGAAAGAAGAAAGAACTTGGACAGCTGACCAGAGAACTTGCTGGTATCGAGAAAGAGATGAGAGAAAAGGTACCCAAGCTCTTAAATGTCTCTTCATTTTGTTTCTGTGATCAAGATTTGGAAAGCTGTTGGTATCAAACTTGTGAAACTGAGTTTTCTTGTGGTAATAGGCGAATTGGAATGTCTAAAATGTCATCAGAGATATTTTCAAGTTAAAACATTACCTTTGAAAATGTTCTCACAGAACATACCAATAGGCTCTCACAAGTTGTGCGGTGATTTTTTTCACTCGGAGATTGCATGTAAGTTGATCAAACTTTCAGTCAGATGTATGTTATTGTCAAGATGTTCATACATTGAATAAAATGTTGATGAGGATAGTATTCACTTTGACTTATTTAGATATGTCACACTTTTGTGTGTTTGTGTGTGTAAGGTGTGTCAAAGGAAGATCATGCATGTATGTGTGTGTGTGCGTTTGTTTTGCATTCTGACCGAGGACTAGAACAAAAGAATTCCAGGTCCTCGGTTGTGATTTCTAAAGAATCACCACGTCCTCGAAAGAATTCTATTGTATGGGGTATTGTTAAAGTTAGGGTACGTGGATTTGAACAATGGAAAATACAATGGGGTCCTCGTTCTGAATGTAATACAAACATGTATGTGTGCGTGTGCTCCTTTTTCCAGATTTGTCTCCAATTGTCCAAAGTGACATTGCATGTTGTTTCTTCACCTCATTATTACAGGAAGTTGATCTGAACAAGAAGAAACCATTGTTCATCAAAGCAAAAGAAAAGACTTCTCACATGAACAAGAAACTTGAAGCTGGAAAGTAAGTTTGGAATGATTTATTCCTTTTATCAAAGTTTGCAGAGATTTTCTTGTAGCTCTTTAACTTAATATCAGTTAAAGGCCTAAACCAAAAGCAATGACTGGTGTAAAATTTCATTAGGCTCACAGCTCCGTTTCTGTAACAAATGTCACTTTGTCATATTCCATACTTTGAAAGTTCTAACTGTTTTAAAATGCCAAATGAAAACAATTTTATCTAAGCATTAAAGAGTAAATGTCATCTTTTAATGCTTTCAAGGAAATCGTTAAAGAATGCCAAGAAGACCCATGAGAGTCACTTAGGTGACATTAAGGAACTGGAGGGAGAGTTGGAAGCGATCGACAAAAAGAAAGTGGAATTTGAAGAGAGAATTGAAGAGGAAAGTCAGAGCCAGGGAAGAGATTTGGAGCTTGAGGAGTCACAGGTCAGTAAACCAGTTAACACCGTAAAGTAGTCCGATTCTAATGCAGCACATTTCAGTAAAGTATCAAGAGTCAATGTAAAATAAGTATGAAAATGATCAACTCTCGGCTAAAAGCTAATATCAGCTTGAAGAGTAGCATAGATTGCATTACCAATATTTTGTTTTAAATCATTGAGTATCTTATTGTGCTGTAAACATTATGATGAGTATAATATTGCAGATCAAGCAGTTGTATATGCAGCAATCTACTAAAGTTGAGGAATACCATGTATTACAGGTTAGGAGTACCATGTATTACAGGTTAAGGAGTACCATGGATTACAGGTTGAGGAGTACCATGGATTACATGTTAGGAGTACCATGGGTGACAGGTTAGGAGTACCATGTATTACAGGTTGAGGAGTACCATGTATTACAGGTTGAGGGGTACCATGTTTAACAGGTTGAGGAATACCATGTATTACAGATTGAGGAGTACCATGTATTACAGGTTAGGAGTACCATGGGTGACAGGTTGAGGAGCACCATGTATTACAGGTTGAGGAGTACCATGGATTACAGGTTGAGGGGTACCATGGATTACAGGTTGAGGAGTACCATGGATTACAGGTTGAGGAGTACCATGGATTACAGGTTGAGGATTACAGATTGAGGATTACAGATTGAGGAGTACCATGGATTACAGGTTGAGGATTACAGATTGAGGATTACAGGTTGAGGAGTACCATGTATTACAGGTTGAGGAGTACCATGGATTACAGGTTGAGGAGTATATCATACATTTTCATTTCCATTTTCTTATTCTATTTAGGTTGAGGAGTACGATAGAGAGCATCTGTTATTATTTCATATTCTTATTCTATTTAGGTTGAGGAGTATCATAGACTGAAAAAAGAAGCTAGTGTAAAAGCAGCACAGCTCCTACAAGAGTTTGAGAAATTGAATCGTGACCAAAAGTCTGATCAGGACAGAATGGACAGTGAGAAGAATCGGAAACAAGAACTTCTAGCTAAGATCAAACAGAAAGAACATGAGATGTAAGTATGTTATAGTTTTTAGCTTAAAGGTTGGTCACACTGAAGAAGCAGAATTATGACATGGAAATTAGTTACAACTAACTTGTAAACTTGTGATACAGTTGCAAGTATTACATTAATCTTGCTTCACAATAACTGAGACCAGTTCACCACTTAATGTATTGTTGTATACATTCCAAGTTGTTCCATGAAGGAGCAGATCTGTAATGGCTGCTGTAAAGAGAGACATATAATATCAATGATGTTTATTACTTGCCCGTAATAGTGATATGTGGACCACTTTGATATTTGCAATACAGCTAAAACTGTCAGTTTCACTAAACTTGTTTGAGAGCCATCAATCAATCCTGACTTCAACCCAACTTAAAGGTTCATTTCTTTGTCACCCATTCGATGCAAGCTCGACTGAATCAAAAGTAAAAAGTAATTGTATAACATTAATGTCAAACTTTTGGTTTGAATTGTTACTATTTTGTTTATCTTTTGTGATTTTGTCTGACAGGGATGAGAACAAGAAGAGACTGGATAAGCTCAGTGACTATATCAAGTAAGTTTTTTGGCAAGGATTGTTATTCTTTGACAATGGTTTTTCACTTCTAAGGTTTAAATTAGTAAATCTCAATTATAAAGTAGCAAATATATATTTCTTCTGCTGGACATCTATATTCCAACAATTTCTTGGATTTTGGTAACTTCTTTTTTATCTGTTCAATTATGAAACCATTATTATCTGTTATTTCCACCATCAGCCCTTCCCTCCACCTACTCCACCCCCTTTCATAAAGGGATATTGTCATATGTCATCAAATTTTATTGTGTAATGCTGGGTTGATTTCTAAAAGCATTCTGGTATTAAAGCAAACCATTAAACTTATAGTAAAGTTTGGTGATTAAATTTGCACCATAACACCATCAATCATTTATTGCATTGGACAACCTTAAAGAAAAGTGTAGGATGTGTCAAAGAGCAAATAGTTCATTCCCTATTCTTGCCGATAACCTAATGGTAGCATGGAGGAATGTAGAATGGTCAATAAATATTATCAGAGTGAATTGATGTTATCAGAAACAGGGTCAGATCAATTCAAACCTCTACATTGTAGGTAGATATTTGTTAAACCATCGTTTAAAGTTATCTTGTTGTCTATTATTCACAGACAGGTTAGAAAACATTGACATTTGCCTTTAAAATTTAACAAGATTTTCTAGTGACCTAATGTTGAATAATAAACTCAGAAATAATTATAATATTTTCTATCAATTTAGAACGAGTGAGCAAGCGATTAATGAGCAGATTCAGCTGAAGGAGCAACTAGAAGAGGAGGTGCTCGGAGCAGACCAAAGGATTCATAAAATCAACGCCGAATTAGAATCCATCGTGGAGCAGCTTGGAGAGGCCAAACTGGACAAACACGAAAATACAAGATATCAGAAAAAGAGAGAGTTGATTGATAACCTCAAGCGGCTATTCACTGGTGTTGTGAGTGTTACGTATATACATTGTAATCTAAGTCAAATGTCAGGTTAGCTGTAGAATTACTAGACTTGGTTTATAAGTTAGTTATAAACTTGAATGGCATTAGCAAATTTGATGGAGGACATTAAAAATGCAATTATCTGTTGATTTGCTAAAACTATTAAATCCAGTAAACCAGTTCCCATCAGTAAATGGAAACTAATAGATAGTGGCATTGTTATTTTGAACAACTGTGGTTAATTGTTTATATTAGTAGCTAAAGGTTGAATTGCCTGGTCTGTCAAGTGTGTATCTCTGATGAGTGAATCATTCATTCTGCATTTTTGAGATGTCAAATGTATCAATGCTACTTTTACCAAAACAGAAGTGAAATTGTCTTCTTTTAGTGTTCTAGAAGAATACACATTCAATACATGAGTCTCCACTATGTATACTTCATATATTTGATTATGTATTTGATTATCTATGTATTTGATTATTTATATATTAGATTTGATTATGTATACTTCATAGATTTGAGCAAACTGGAACTGCATAAGTATAGCAATGACAATCACAGACTGACAGTAACTTATTCATGCCATCTTTTGCTATAGGTTGGGACAAGTCATTAGCTATTTGCTAGTAAGTTGTGACACCTATCTCACTCTCCTATTACAGTACGGACGCTTGATTGATCTCTGCGAGCCTAGCCAGAAGAAATACCAAATAGCTGTTACTAAGGTCCTTGGTAAGAACATGGATGCCATCATCGTAGACTCTGAGAAGACAGCCAGAGATTGCATTCAGTACATGAAAGAGCAGAGGGCTGATCCAGAAACCTTCTTGCCGTTGGATTTCATCGAGGTGAAACCAACAAACGAACAACTTAGGTAAAGAGAATGGAGCATAGCTTAAGTTTTGAACCTTGCAATAAAAAACCACAAATATCTTACACAGAGTCATTAATATTGGGCTCACTTCTGTGTTGCTGACTTGTGATGCTCAGTGTTGAAATGATTTGGAACCATCTTCAAATTAGGACTTTATCAAGACAGGTTTAAACAGTTCCTGAGTAGAACATGGCCTAACATGATTGGAGGATTGCCCCAGCAGAGTTATGCAGTAGACATCTTGTTAGGTATGATTGGCATGGATGTCATGCAAAATGTTGCAGGGCAAACAGTTGTGCAATTAAATATCATAGCCTCCTTTAAACATTAGTCCACATTGGCAGTCAGACTACCTTCAAAGAAGTTCCAAGTTGTTAGAAGAAATGTCCACAATTGTTGCAAAATTCAGCCTTTGAGTTGGTTTGAAGTTTATGTAAGCTGAATGTGGGTGATGTAGAATAACCTGGTATGGCCATTTGATTCCATCTTTCACCTTTCATATTTCAACTTGGTTCAGTGACTAATTATGCTTGGATCTTATTAAAAAGCAAACAATATCCTATAGATTATTGACAAGAGCTAAGAAATAGAGTAGATACATCAAATGTTATCAGTATCAAATAGTAATCAGTATAAATGAACAGCTTGAGCAGAGAGCGATATCAAAATATTTGAAATTCATAATTGAGTAATAAGAAATACTGCTGCTCCCTGTACAAAAACTGCTAAACATCTATATGTTTGCTTAGTAATTGGATCAGTTTTGCACATTATTTTTAATATTTTTGAAATCATTTACCGATTTGTCAATATTATGTATTCTTGATAGGGATATCCGTGATCCTCGTGGAGTTAAACTCGTGATTGACGTGATTCGCTACGAACCTGCAAAGGTAAAGAAAGCTCTCCAGTATGCCTGTGGTAATGCTCTCGTCTGTGAAACTGTTGAAGATGCCAGAAAGATTGCCTTTGGTGGTCACGAACGCCATAAAGCTGTCGCTTTGGACGGAACAATGTTTCAGAAATCTGGGATCATCTCTGGCGGTGCTTCGTAAGTTTACTTGTAGTCATCTCAAAGAGATAATATTGATCATAACGTTCTGCTGAAAAATCATTGCATTTTAGGATATATGTTTGTATTACAATATAGCATTATTATGACAATCTTTTGTAAACTCTTCTTCATGTTATTTGCATATCCAGCTTTGGTAAGGTAATTCAGATAGTGTTTATCCATGTTATGTTAATTTGTATCTTTGCTGATCAACAGTTGCATTGCAGTTTCAGACATTGCAGTGTGATAGCCACAGACATCGGTGCAAAGAGTTTGTAAAAGCAAATTATTATCAAGCTATGTCAAGAGAATATAAGTTTAAATCAGTTGCACAAGGCAGTGGTTGTTGTTTTCTAACCAATTGAGTTGTTTTCTCTCCGTAGGGATTTGAAAGCCAAAGCAAGACGATGGGATGAAAAGTCTCTCAATAACCTGAAACAAAGGAAGTTATCTCTGACAGAGGAACTGAAAGAACAACAGAAGAAAAAGAGGAAAGAATCTGATCTTAATAACATCCGCTCTCAGATCAATGGTCTGGAAACAAGGCTGAAGTACTCCATGAGTGATAGGGATAACACAGTAAGTACTCCATGAGTGATAGGACAACATAGTAAGTACTCCATGAGTGATAGGGACAACACAGTATGTACTCCATAGTGATAAGGACAACACAGTAAGTACTCCATGAGTGATAGGGACAACACAGTAAGTACTCCATGAGTGATAGGGATGACAACAGGTACCCTGTGAGTCATGGGGACCATTCACTTAAGTATTCCATGAGATACTACAATAAACACTCATAAGTACATAGAAGGGACAAAACAGTGAGTACTCTTTAAAACCGCATTATGCATGATGAACTGATAATCTGATTCCTAACTCTGCAATCATTTTTGGCACTATTGTGTAGTAAATAGTTTTTACCCAAATTTTGGCCCGTTTGCAATGATTGAGTGAATGAATAATTCAGACAAAAACATATTGAATGCTGCTTTTGTTTATCGCAACCCTTACTTGGAGTTGTCATGATCGTGTGATTATTTACTATACAATAGTTCCATAAAGAGAATGTGAATGCATACCAAGGCTTTAAGTTATAGGGACAACACAGATACAAAATCTGTTTCCAAAATGGAATGTTTACAAAGAGCTTTTTAAGAAGAGGCATAAGTGATAAGTTAAACAACATCTCCAAATGGTCATCAAAGGTGTACATCATCAGAGGGGAGTGAATGGTGATTTAGATGTGAAGGGATATTAGAAGAGTTAAGGTTGGGTGAGGTAACAGCTAGGTGGAATGGATACCATGTATGAGCAGTACATTATTCTGAATTTATTAAGTTGAATTAGATAAGTTCAGAGTTATATCTGTAATATGGATTCAAGACTGCTAATCTCATCCCTTCCGATTATTTACAGCAAAAGAAGATCCTCACCAATAACCAGAAAATCATCTCAAAGTTGAACCAAGATCTGGAAGCCTTTGATGTAAGTAGTTCTTATCCACATCTGCTCTGTTATTGTCTGGTTGGTTCCCTCTTTATTTACTTTTTTTATTTGTTTTTTTTGTTGAAGAGCATTGTGATACAGTGAAATGTATTCTCTGCAGGATTGAGACTAGATATGCTGAATAATGCTTAGGAAATGTAGTGTTAGGTGTTAAGTGCTTGAATTGTGAAAATGACAGATGTTAACTCTAAAATAACGTACACGGGAGTAAAAGTCCCTTAATCCAAATGGTTTATTTGGTATGAAACATGAATTGTGAAGACATTTTACTCAGGATGTCTTAAAATACCAGACTATTGACCAAATTTGAGATAATCTCATTGTTAGTCTTACCATTGTTGTCATTCAATACATTGTTTCATTGAAATGTTTTAAGATGTGCAAAAACAAGTGGGAACTCATTGTGATGCAAGATCCCCTAGTAATTTCCATAAAAGAGTTCTTATTCATTTTAAGCATTCAAAATTTTCAATTACTTGAAAGTTATTTTATTCTTTCTGCAGCCCAAGATAAGTGCCATAGAAGAGCAGATAACACAAAGAGCTGAACTCATCACAGAGAAGAAAGGAGAGATGAACAACGTGGAGGATGAAGTGTTCACTGATTTCTGCAGTCAAATCAACGTCCAGAATATTCGTCACTACGAAGAGAAGGAGCTAAGAGCACAGCAAGAGAGAGCCAAACGGAGGCTGGAGTTTGAGAATCAGAGGTCGAAACTCGTCAATCAGCTCGAGTATGAAAGGTCCAGGGATACAGAAGGTACTTTATTTATTTTTTTATTTATCAAGGTTAGGTAGGTCTGATGGTATGTCTTACTACATCTGAATGAAGTGAGATAAGTCTATGCTAAATGTTGATATTTGTATTCAAACCAATGGATGGTGAATACCTCTTGTAACATTAAGCCAAGAAAATTAACAATATAGTTTCTGTTCAGGTTTTATATCACAGCAAGAGAATTTAAACCACAGATTCAAACAGCTGACTTGTCTATGCTATAGCCTCCCATTCTTTTGTGTTGTAAATACCTGTAATGTGTGATCATGTGTGATCATATTTGGTCATATTTGGTGTATAATTCTATGGTCTGGTACTCTGTGCCTCATTACTACAGTTAAATTGATTAAGTAGATAATCAGAGTCTGACGTGAAACACCTCTGAAAGGGAAAACAAATTGGATTGCATAAAATTAAATCAATTTGAAACAAACTTCTTTGATGTAATGAACATAAAAATAATCATCATCTTTTTCATGTATACAGCAAATGTCAAGAAATGGACCAAGCAAGTGTCTAATGATGAAAAGGAGTTGGAGAAACTGAAGAAAGAGGAAGCTAAACAAATGAAGGTAAAATACCATCAAAAATATTATTTGGGGCCAAAAAATTACAATTTTGGGCATTTTGTAGTATGGAAACTAATGTACAGCTGTGTATATATTGTTGTGGGTGTAGTTGATTTTACCTTTGCAGCCTTTTCTGTATCTCAATAGACTTTGGGGAGGCTTAATTTAGTTCAGAGAATAGATTTAATCAGCAGAATTCAAGATAATTTAATTAAAGTAGATAAAAAATGAGAAAACCTTGAAATGTTTGTTGTATAGTCTGAATGGTAATATTAATCCTCTTTATTCACTGGTGATGATTAATATGAGGTACCTTTCATATCAGTTGTAAAAACTAATTATAGAAGTTTAATATTTCTTAAACTTTTGGTTCATCATTTTCTCAGCTCATTGATGAAGAATCAGAATCTATGACTAAACTCAAATTTTCAAAGACGACCAAGAAATCTCAGATCGACGATAAGAACGCAGAAGTGGAGGAGATTCGAAAGCAACTCATGACTTGCAACAAAGAGATCACAGGTTTGTCTTTAATCTCTTAGAAAAAGTCATGGATTTCTTGCAAAGGATTCCTTGATGCAGCGTTTTGAAAGTAAAGGTGTGAAGAGGCAATGAAAATAATTGAATGTGTCAAACAAACAAGTTCAGAAGATATCACATGTAATAAGAGTTTCTGAATCGAGTATTGATCAATGCAGACAAATTAATAACTTCATTTCATAACTTCATATATATCTGGGAAGGAAATAATCTGGAAATAAAATATATCTGGAAAGAACAGTTTGCCAAAATAATTGATATTTTTGCCCAACCTTGACAGCCATCCAGAAGCATATCACAGCAACCGAGACTAAACTGGAACAAAAGAAGGCCGACCGACACAGTTTATTGAAGGCTTGTAAAATGGATGACATTAAAGTACCGATGAAGAGAGGCTCCATGGATGATATCTCGGAAGAAGGAGAGGTAAACAACTTATTAAATACACTGGTTGCATTGAATTAACAAAATTAACATATTCACCAAAATTAACATATATTAAACAATAATAAACTAACAAAAGTCAGGTTCACACAAGGTATCAACTGCCAACCTCTGTACAAATGTTTTGTATACATTCTTGTCACAGAACATGCAATTAGCTATTAATTTGTTTGTCCATTGGTGAGTCTTGGATGCATAGTTAGCCAGACCTTGGTATATATCTGTGTCGTAGGTCAAGGATCGCTGTTGTTTCCTTTTGAAAGGTATGGAACTCGTCAAGATTCCTGTCTTTTCAGTTGTGACATTTCTGCATCAGAGTACCTAAATTGTCGGTGAAGTGATTTTGCATTACGGAAGACGTTTTACACAATCTGCTGCTTTAACACAGTATTGTCATTAGCTGAATGCATTGTAGTGAAGGAGGTATTGGAAGTGAAATGCTTTGAAATTGCTATTAATTCGATTCTGTACCAGAATATGTTACTGAAGCTGAATTTATGGTAAGGTAAATGTTATTAAAATGGGTGGAAAGAGGAGTGTGTTGGGGGAGGCATGGTGTGTGGCATTCTTCATATTGTTTAGATTTCTATGTCTATTACAGCAGTCATAAAATGAGTATTAATGAGTATTTGAATGTATTACTGCTTGTCAGTTGCCTCTGTATATTAGTCCATGGTTGTCATTACTATTACGAGATGTTCTTATTCATTGCTATTGGTCTGTGTGTCTTATTCTTCTGTATAACCATCCATGGCTTCCCTTCTCATTACTATTACGAGATGTTCTTATTCATTGCTATTGGTCTGTGTGTCTTATTCTTCTGTATATACATCCATGGCTTTCCTTGTCATTACTATTATGAGATGTTCTTATTCATTGCTATTGGTCTGTGTGTCTTATTCTTCATCCACAGGGATCCAGTCAGAGGGAGAGTGGTGATACTGGAGAGAGTCTTAGTAGTCAGGGCACTAAGAGCATGTATGCTAGAGAATCACTCATTGTCATCAACTATAAGAAACTTAACCAAGACCTCAAAGATGTAAGTCATTCAAGGCAAACATTAATATTTTCTTTCCTTTTTTTTCCTTTTTTTTGGTGAGAAAACTTAAGCATTTTACCGGAAATGAAGATGATTGCTCTTGTTTCATCAGCCGAATCCTTGCAAGATATCTTGTTACCTCTGTCTCATTAAATCTGAAAGTGAAGTGCCTCTAACATGGACAATAAATTGAATAATACTATCTAGTTGTAATGTTACCAGTTTAATAAACATCAAGGCTGAGGAAGATGTTTGAAGAAAGAAAACAAATTTAAAAGGACTGTTACTAAAGATTTCCTTAGTATGTCATGATGAATATTTTACTTTATTTTTTACAATTTGGAAACCTTTGTTTTGTGTTTTAAAATCAAAGAGTGTTTGATCTACCGTTATCAGTGCTTTTATTTGTGAGTTGTAAAATGTCAGCTGAGTTTAAAGTTGAGTCATTACCAGTGATTTGATTCGTGGACTTGAGTTACTGCATAATCATCGCCATGGAGATACACTTACTGTATAACCATCGCCACGGAGATACACTTCACATACTTCCTTCGAGACAGTTCACTGTTTAAATTGAGAGTCATGAATCGTTACAGCAATGGTGGACACTAGTTATTAATTAGAAGTAGTAGACAAGGGAGACATTCTGTTATACTATGTACATTAGCGGTGTAAAGATACCAGCAATGTTGTGTTGCTTATGATAATGCATGAAAGTAAAGAAGATGAAATTATTAACAGAATTAACATAATAATTCTGAACCACAAAGTTATGTAATATACTAACTTTATGGAATTAATACTGAGATTAAGATCAATAAAGAAATCTTTACTCTGTAGACGTAAGGAATATTATTTTTTTTATTATTTTTTGGCCAACAGCTGGATCGAGTGGGTGAAATCAAAGAAGCTGGTGATAAGTTGTCATCTGAAGTATCTAGTATGCAGGCAACTCTACAGAGAATTGCTGCTCCCAACATGAAAGCCATGGAGAAGTAAGTAGAGTTTTTATTCTACCCCCTCACCTCCAACCCCACTCTTCCTTGCTAGTTTGGTTTAATTATTTTTGTGTTACCTATTTATTGACTGTTTTGATTAGTAGTGTGCTGCCAAGTTTCTGTTGTAGTGATATGGTATAGGAGGCTGCGTGGTAATGGGATATAGCTATTTAAACTGGTTTAGGGTAAACATGGTTTCAATTAGAAATTCAAAGAAAATGTATAGAAACTAACAAATTATGACCTCAGAGAATACAGAAAGAAACAGTCAAATTAACACTGTTGGGTTTCTAATCAACGTTCTATTAGACATCGATAGCTTGTCTGTTTTGTGTTTGTCGGCTATCAGCACAAGTTAGGTGTATCCTACTTTTATCTGCTCTGTACTGAAACAAAGGCTAATTGTCTATATATATATGCAACAATGGGATCACAACTCATATTGTCATATAATCACATCTTGATAGTATGTCAATCCCCCCCCCCCCCCAAAAAAAAATAAATTTTGCCTTCTGTCCTAAAAACTGCTTACTATATGACCAAAATTTCTCGTACTATCGGAGCATTTACTAGTTTTTGCACTTCGTGCACAATTCGGGTTTGCATTCAAAGAACTCTTGTCTGGCAACTGATAATTTGATGCGCAGACAAAGAAAGCCAACCGTTTAGAAGCTAGCATGAAAGTGTTGCAGCCCTAGAGATACAGCTTAGAGGTAAAGATAAACAGTTCATTACGGCTAATGAAGTAATTAGATTAGTTATTAGCTTAATGAAGGTCTCTGTATAGTTGTAGGGTCATGTACTAAGCTCCTCTGCTCCTAGTACTAATTTGTACTGTATGTTATACCAAATTCAGCACAGCGTTTGCAGCAAAGGGTTCGTAGCACAGTGTTCAAACTATATGATAGGCTTTATACGTAATGATTTACAATTGTAATAGCGGTAGCACCTCTATTTGCATAATATCATAATCATCCACTGAGTGATACACATCTTCAAGATTCTTTCTTATACTTTGGTTAGGCTTGATGGGGTGAAGGAAAGGTTCCAGTCGACTGCTGTAGACTTTGACGCGGCCCGGAAGAAGGCGAAGAGAGCCAAGCAGTCCTTTGAAGTCATCCGCAAAGAGCGATTTGAAAGGTTCAACAACTGTTTTGAGCACATCTCCAACAGAATTGATGATATTTACAAGGTGGGTTCTCTACTTTTATCTCTTGTGTTTTGTATTTCTTGTATTGAGTATGTTGTGGGTTTGTGTCTTATATGTATATATGTAGCATTGTACTAAGGTTAACCTTAAGGATCAATATGAGATCTACAGTATATAAATATATATAATAGTAAATACCTTATATTAAAGTGGCTGTTATCATGAAATAAAACATGCTCAAGAGCACTGTACAAAAGAACCAATACCTGGAATATAAACTTACCAAACTTAAGAAAACCTAAATGTAATTACAAAAGCAAGAAAAGTAAAAAATGATATAAACAGGGTTATAAAACACAATAAAGAACATAAAAATATACATAAAAATGGGCACAGTTATGTGAATAAAACAACAATAAGATTAATGCCCATACTCAAGCCTAAAAAGATAAGTTTGCAAATGCTTCTTAAAAGTGTCAATAGATGTGATATTTCTCAAGTGATGAGGAAGAGAATTCCAGAGTAAATACAGTAAATAATTGTAAAGAGGGAAAAACAGAAAGGTTGGTTATTTACACATCAGGCTACCAAGAGGCATGATGTGAGCTTGTTGGTGGAGTTTGCATCTTGATGTAACAGTTAAGCAAGGAAGTTGTACGAGTAAGTGACAAGAAAGATGACCTTGTTCTGATGGCCAACTGTTCTGATCTTAGGTGGATGTTAAGTAAGATGTTGATATCTTTCTTGGTGCTCCTGCTGTAGAGAATAATAATACAAGACAGTTTGGCCAAGCAGAGCAATCATCCTAAATATGTTGTTTTCATTTCCTATCATTTATTTGTTTTTTTTCTGCAAAAATAAACTACAAAGATAATTGCATGTATCAAATGTTCGAAAGGTCCTGTAGGATGCCTTAGGGCTTGCCAAAGGAGACCACTGCCAGTTACAACATTTCACTGTTTGTTTCATTGTTGTAAAGGTATGCTGTTTAATGTCGTAACATCTCATGCTTTCCTTTCTCTAGGCTCTTTCTCGAAACCAGAGTGCCCAGGCATTCCTTGGCCCTGAGAATCCAGAGGAACCATACCTTGATGGGATAAATTATAATTGTGTGGCCCCTGGAAAGAGATTTAGACCCATGGATAACCTGTCTGGTGGAGAAAAAACAGTTGCAGCACTGGCTCTGCTCTTTGCTATTCATAGGTATGTTCAACTTAAGATTGAATTACACAAAAATAGTACATCATAGGAGAATATAATAATTAGAAGGCATGTTCCAGTTGTCTTTGGTTAAACGTGGTGGTCTTCGAAGTGACGAGTTTAAAACTGAGTGATATATCTTCTTTCCAAGAGCTCTTTGCATCTGCTCACCAATTACTAGCAATCTTACCAGCCTTACTTGAAATAAGATTGTAATTGATCTACCTAGCCCTTCTTCCTTCATTTTGCTGTAAAAATTCATTTTAGTTGACTCCTTAATTTTCATATTAGTATGACTCACATGAATAGGAAATATTCGTCATTCTCGGAATTACTAGTTGAAATGCAAAGCTAATGAGCTGCTTTGCTATTGAATTTTAATATAGTACAAAATGAAACAGTATATAAACTCATTCAGAAAGTTGCTTAAAAGGAGAACTCATTGACATTTGCAACTGTGAGTGGCATCCCCAAGTTGATGAAATTTGAGTTTACTCTGATTTGTGTCTATTATTGTCTTTGCTGAATCTTGAATCTTGTTTTGTTTCTCAGCTATCGACCAGCGCCCTTCTTTGTTCTGGATGAGATTGACGCTGCCCTGGATAACACCAACATCGGCAAGGTTGCCGAGTACATACAGGAGCAATCTCAGGGACACTTCCAGTGTATCGTCATCTCACTCAAAGAGGAATTTTATAACCATGCCGATGCTCTGATTGGAATCTACCCTGAGGTGAGGGCACTCTTCAATTCCCTAATACTACTAATACTATAGCATAAAGTACTCTAAGACATATCTCTGAACAGTACTGCTTCTCAACCACCAGGTACTTGTCATTTTCTAGTGAGGAAAATATCTGTACTTTCATCATGGTAGGTTATCAAAGAATACTTTGTCTAAGAGTGTTCTTAGGATTATTCAGTATTGGTCATGTAGTCCACTAGCAGTCTGCATTAAGTAGCAAGTGCTAGTACTTCTTCAACATTACTACATGCAAGGCAATCAAGCAGACAGTTATATCTGCATTGTCCAGCTGTACAATGAAACTAATACGCATAATTTACAATACATGTATCACATTCATGTGCATGTAATTCACAATACATGTATCACATTCATGTGCATGTAGTTGTTGTTTGGCTACCGTATCTAACTACCAACACAAACTCCTGCTGGGCAATACATGCAGGAATCTCAACTTGCCTTTATGGTGTGTGTTATTTACTCATTTTGAACCCCAAATTCTCATGGGTAAGGGGCCTGTCTCGCCTCAAAATGAAACAGGAGGCCCATGTTGACCTCAGGTTTTTAAATGACATTCACAGCCTCAGTTATTGGGTGGACAATGTCATTACATTTCTGTCAAGTTAGTTTGTTTTCCAAACATTGTCACTATAGATGTGGATGTATTTATGCAATGTTGATTTTATGTTCACCTAGAAGCGGTTGTTGCTATGCTGATACATGATGTTGTAAACTTAGCATATAATTGATTAATTAAGATATGTTAATTCCAAACTCTTCACTATCTGGCTATAGATGAATGTTTGCATATTTCTTCTTGAATCTAGACAATTGAATCCTGGAATTTAAACTGTTGAGCAGTAATTAAATAATTTTCATGTTTCTTAGTTAACTTTTTTTTCCTGCTCCTGCCTGCCACCATCAATCTGGCAATACTTGAAGGTACAAACGTACGCAGCTGTTAAATAATCAATACAATGTTAAGCAATCATGAACAGAAACCTGGAAAACTTAAGTATTTCTCTTAGTCATCTCAGGAGTGAGTGCCCCCCCCCCTCCCACCCACCCACCCTTCTGTCTCCCTATTTTAGTTCTTTCACCATTGTACTGTGTTTAATTTTAATACCTAATACGATGTCATGTTTTCATTGAATCTTTATATTTACAGCAAGGAGAGTGTGTTGTCAGTAAAGTGCTGACCCTGGATCTGACCCAGTACGCTGAGAATCCTCTGGTGACTAGCCCAACCATCGCTGCTCGATGACCAACTCTACCATTCCACGGCTAAAGGTTTTTTAAAAGGAGCTCTTAAGACACTCCACTGTTTTAATGTAAATAGTACATTTTTTGCTTCTTGTGTTTTCTTATTGTTGATTCTGTAAAGCAAATAGTTCTGGTGGTATAAATTTCTCACAGTCTTTACAATCTTTTAGAGGAGAAAGTTGACAGGTTATGTTGTACTGTCTTGGAAAATAGTTTACTTCTCCTTAAAGTATGTGACACTGTTAACCAATGACTAAGAAACATGCAGTAATGAGAAGTAAATCGAAAATAATCTAGGTATGTCATTTTATGATGCATCTCCCTCTTTTGGTTGGAACATCAAGTAGGAAAGTGGGGGGGGGGGGTTAAAAGATGAGGGAAGGGAGGGTAGAATC
>JAIPMN010014252.1:21281-35744 GCA_020650975.1 Apostichopus californicus | reverse complement strand
TAGATAACGTCACATCAGTGGCGTAACCAGGGGAGCAGGGGGATGGGAAGAGAGAGTTGTGGGCGGGGGGAGGGGCGGACGACAAATTGGGCGCACGTAAAGTCATATATAGATTTAACGTTTTACTATACAAATGTAGCTAATATGACGGAAATGTAAGCATGGTTTTGCTTTTAATCCCCTTTACCAGAAACTTCTCAAAGGGAAGGGAAAACCCATCACCTTAGACACCTCCCTAGAACACGGCTTGTTAGTCAAATACCATGCCCCTTCCCCCTCATCACATAATAAAAATAAAAATCGAGACAGAGGGTAGAGCAAGGGCAAAACCACGTATAAACTTCTGGATTTTAACCCCAGAAAAATCAAGTAGGGTGACTCATCCCCCCCCCCCCTCCCCACTGACAGAATATGACGGAAACTTCTAACATACAATAATATGTATATACGACACAACATAAACAGTCGAAAACTCTTTGTTTCGAAACTGGCAACATATAGCACAATTTTGTATCTAAGCACCATCCATTTTTACAAAAGAAAAGTTGAATGGGGAGGGAGACCCTCCCCTGTATGACATAGCATATTGCCTTCCACACTATAAAACAAATGTGACTGCGCCCTTGGGGTAGATCCCACATCACGACATGAAAAGCAATCAATACAGGCGTTAACTTAAACCTTTATTCTCTGACTCTTCAAATGTGAGAACAATTGGCTTTTGCCCCATCACACCACGAATTAGGCTGGCTACGCGCCTGTGTCATATCCTGTTGAATCATCAGGGCGTAATACTAGTTCTGTTTAAAAGTTTACACAATATACAAATTAAGTGATTTGACGCAATAATAATGTTAGCATTGGCATTTATTTCAATGAACTGTTATATCATTTGTTTGGATAACTCCTATAGCCTTTAAGCTATGATACTATACATGCACAACCTTAACCGTGAAGCAAGTAAAATGTGACTTTAAAGTCATCAATAGTGATATACAACGACTGCAACTGTGAGAAAGGAACTCTGTTTAACGACCGGACTGTAGGTAAAGGGAGAATTGTAGTTTTGATCTGTTATTTTGGTTTCCAATTTATTCAGCTTTAAATTTGTCAAATTTTTGGAATGCTCTTTGAAGGAATAAATTTGAAGTGACGTCAGATGCATAGCTCAATTAATGATCTCGTTAGTCCCTTGTATTTGAATGTGTACAACATACTACGTTATATCTTAAATTCATGTCAATTAAGAACAGAGCATCCTTGGATTGATGACATGGAAGGTTTATCCGACACCATGCATCTCCCCTTGATTATGCCTGAATGCTTGACAGATACATAATAAACATTTAATTTGAGGCCAGCGAAGGTGTTATTTTCCTATATTGACCTATGTGTTGAATCAGAGGAATTGACCTACAATATATAGTGCTTGTGTACATACTAAGTATTCCAGCCACTATCATTAATGAGCCTTTGATGTTCAATGGGTTGTTTCTCTAACGAAAGTGGTGCAAAAATAAAAATAAACAAAGTAAAACCAGCACTGATGTTAGTGTTAGTGACTCGTCTACAACTTATCCATTTTTGTTGTGCCTAATAACAGACACCTTTTTGTATTCACTGATATGTGTGTTTTCATATAATTTGATAGGCTGCAAATCCCACCGCTAAATCTAGATAAATTCAGTAAAAATGCTACTTATACAAGAGATATCCATTAAATGTGACTGAATATTGTCCTCTTCAGACGGGCTTGAATGTTAATCCATTCACAGACGACGGCTCAGTCATAATCACATACTTCTGAATGATGTTATGCTCCCTTGCCCCGCAATCATCCTCAGCTTTCCACCAAGTTTCCACAATTCTGGAAACGGGAAACCTCAAAATACATAATAGTAACCTAATAAACGTCTTCGCAATAGGGCTTTTGTTAACACATTTCTATATGAAAGACAAATGATAGCTCTTTAATTTCTTTTACACGCATCCAGCTTGCCTCTTATTCAATTTACATCATCTTTCTTTTGGCTCATTCTTTTCTTCACTTTTCCTATCCTTCTCTTCTTCCATTTTACGTATCTCTTTGTCAAGTGTAGTATTTGTGATGGGCGAGGTAAAGAATATTTAACAAAACTGTTCTTAAAGAAGGAGTAAAAATCAAAAACTTAGAGCTCCAAACTATCTTCTGGAGGCCGCTCTTTGCTGCTCGTATACCTCGCGCGGATCACGGACTCTGCTTTCGGCCAGATGATGCGTTACGCTCTCCTCAAACTGAGGGCGCCAAAGAGGCGAGATTAGTCTACAAATTACGAAGAGAGAGAGAGAAAACCAAGATTTGTAAATATCGTGTATCCCAAGTTTCATGAAAGTCTATTTTTTTGTTCTTTTCTGTATTTTTCATTGTAAGGGCATACCCAGCTTTTGGGAATGACCTTTCTCACTGTGTTACTTCAATCCTATGGGGAAGGCGCCGGTGTGGCAATAGAAACTTGCCGTTATATTAGCCGTTGACCGATATATATGGGACCGAGTGGATAAAGGCTGTGGCATTTGAAGCAATGATGCTTAGCAATTGGAGGGAGGTTCCCAAACGATAGCCGGTCAGGTCATAGTAATGTGGGGTTTTCATCCAAGAGCAATCTACGGTTTTCCCATCTGAAATGACTTTCTAAAATTTGAGTAAAAATGTTGAATTGGAAGCCACCCGACGTATAAGTTGCAATCCATAAGCCCTTGCGGGTTTTCCCACATTTGTGGTCGCTTAGGCGTCGTATTAATAACTGCTGATTATTATTACGATTATAAATTAGAATGGGTAGTGTGTGTGTGTGGGGGGGGGGGTGTTATACTCAAATTCAAGACTTCTTTTAGCTCCTTCTGAGTGAGATGACCATACAGAAAGATACACGCATAAAGATTATGCAAAAGCAAACAAATGTTTCTTTAAATTTTTAGACTCTTCCCCCTCCATCGATTCCTCAGCTAAAAAGATTACAGACGAAAGATTTCTTACTTGTTTAAGGCTTCATAGATCACCGGAACCAGACAACGGACATCGTCGGCAGCATACTGTATCATTTCTTTCGTTAGAGGTCGCTTTGCAAAAATTTGCTTATCATGGACCAACGCCTCAAATGTATCCGTCTTGTGTTTTGCAATGAGGCCATAAAGCTCAATTAGTAGGGAGAGCTTTGGTCGCCACGGTCCAGCTAAGATGTTACACTGTTCCCAAATGGTAATGTAGGCTACCTATGGAATCGTACAATGCAAAAAACCTCACTTTTTAAAGCAGCTTATTGAAAGTGGTCAACTATTTTAACCAAACTTAGCATGTGTTGTTCAAATTAAAGTGGCAATTGATCAAAATAAGACATCCTGTTACATTTTCCCCTCAAGTGAAGTTAATGAGCGAATGTTTAAGGGTGAATCAAAGCCAAATATCATCATTGGTCAAATTGATAGAGAAGAACAACTTCCCTAGATAAGTAAGCACTATCTTACTCTATTTGGAAATATCATGACGTTAGTCATTCACACACAAGATTCACATACATATAAGTCTTGAGCAAGTCTAACTATGACATCATCTAACTTCGCATGCTTTCACTTTAAATGACTATTATTTACAACAATACCTTCTTTTGTTTCTGTTAAATTGATGGGTTAAATGATCAAATCTAAATTAATATCGGAATTGATTTCAGTGTTCACATTATTTGTGCATTCGTGACTATATCGAAACTATTTCGGATAGCATCGTATAGTTCATTAAAACAACTGCACAAAGCTTCTTTAATTAAAAAATTGACATAAACAGTCAGATTTGTGTAAGATAGTATGATAAGGTATTATTGCGCATAAGCAAGGATAAAACGAAGGACCCAAAGTGCGATGAAATTCATGCGATTCTTGATAACCTATAAGAAATACCCGACCCATACATGTGAATACCGACCCGACCTACAATTCATTTTATAAATGTGGACTTTTTAACTTTTCTGGTCATAACGGTATAGTGGGTCATGTGTTTGGTATTGAGAATTGTTTGTGGTGAATGTGATGAAAAAAACCTGTAATATTCATGGACTTACCGAAGTATCAAAGACGTTCGTTAGGGTCACTCCAAACTGGAAATAGAGGGCGCACTGATCTGACCGACAGTCATGCACAACCTGTTAAAAATGAGACAAAAACCCCAAAATGCCGTCATTTTCATCACATCAATAACATACAAAAAGAGAATATGTTTATGAATTCTGAATAGTTGCTACGTTCTCAGCAGTAATCGATTTAATTATAACATTCATTTTATTTCAATGCAAATAATATTTGGCGATACAGGCTGACTAACCCCAAGCATTACATATACGACACCGGGATAAACTCCCTTTGATTATTAGATTTCATTTATTGGGTTTGCTTTCTCTGTATAATACGATGGTATCACCTTAAGTATCTTCTTCTCTTCAAGAAGAATTTTCAATTCTCCATCGATGAACATGTCCTCTGGTTGTGGGGTAGCCAGAACGTCGAATACGAAGACCTCGCCTTCAACTGTAGCAATCTGCAACAGGGTCAATGGTCCTTCCTTTCCTTTATACAGACAGTATATAAAATATACGAAATATAAATATATGCATATTCATGTATGGAAATGCACCATAAAGTACATACGACTAATTCAGACATTATTAACAAACACACATACATATAGCTTTTTCTTCTAAAGTGAGTGGGCCTACTATGCCAGTCAACAAAACGTCACTTCAAAAGCGAACTGAAGTGACCACTTTACAATATATGTAAATATTAGTTTCACTCCAGTTGATTTTCTCCTCTGTTCCAATTCTTCTCAGAATTCACAAGACCTCTGACAAGTTGAATCATAATTGTGGGCCTAAAGCAAATGGTTTATTTAGTAATGCATCTAACGCGTATTATATTCAAGGCTATACATATTATGCTTACCAAGATGGTCTCCTTCGCAGTCTAATGCAACCACGAGTTGTTTATGATCAGAGCCTTTGCGGGCTTTTTCCAGCAGTTTTCTGACTAGTTGTCTGCATTCGTCCACGGTCTCTATCAACACAGGCTCTCCAGGAAGAACACTACCACGAGGCACCGAACGACCTTGCTGCATGATAAAACCGTTGAAGTCGTCTTGAGGGGACCGATAAGGAAAGCGGAGAGTTTTACCATCGTCAGAGATAGAAAAATATTGAGGGAAGGATCGAAGAAAGGGTAGTATGTCGCTAATTGAACCAAACTGGCTGACAACATCAGCAAAATCTTCTTGTCTTTGAAGGACTCTTTGAAACTCACTTATCGGAAAGGAATCCCAAATTTCTAACAGCTTACGACACGTGTGTATCACGCTGGACACCTTCTCAGCTGGTGGACCCGACAATAGCCCACTGGGCGACGAAAGAGCTTGCTCACAGTAGGAACTTTTCCACTGACTACGAGATCTATAAGGCCCCGGAAGTTGATACATGTCGGGTCGTCTGGAGCGCGGGCGAATTGCGATCACTTCCCATGTTCCCGCAGACCATTTTAACTCTGTGGATCTTACCGTTGTCAAGGGAACGACAGTGACGATGACGGGCTTGTTCATTCCGATAAATGAAGTGAAGTCAGATACACCTTTCAGACTCTCTTCTAAGCGTGTTGTGTTCAAGATCCCCGTTCCAAGACGTCCACCATGGTCATCCATAGAAATGATACATCTGTGTCGATACAGCTCCAAGGATACAACTGTGCCAAATATCCCTCGTCTCGTTCATGGCGCTTCATTCCGTCTGGATGCCATTGTCACAATAATTCACAACTCAGCTTTATAGTTTAATCTAGAACAAACAGGAAAAATATGTACACATGGGGAAACTTGGAAGCGAGTAAGGGTGAGAGTGAGGGCGAGAGCGTGAGATTTAGTTTTGACTTGGTTTCCTATGCCATACTCCTCAATCAACACCTTCCTTCACCCCCTTCCTTTACCCCCCCCCCCCCTCCAACTGCTTCCCTTCTGGAGATACTGATATGTTCACAAGATTGCCAAGTTTTGGCCGGAAAAAAAACAATCACTTCTTGAGATATTGTGGTAAATTTTTTTTTTACATTTTGACGTCTAGTGACCTCAAATGGCCCATGATCTTTTATAAAACAAAGGCATCTTGTACTTAAAGTGTGGAATACGTGTACTAAGTATGAAACGTCTTCCAAGTTTCCCAGGCGAGTCTGGAGATACTGTATATACAACAAGGCGGCACAAAGTAACACACACCAACACACGCAGATGAAATGACGTCTGAGGACTTGGAATTCCTATTTTCAATTCCTCAGTCAGAATACAAAACAATTGAACACACATACACACTCACACATACCGTGCATTACGATGGCATAAATTAATATTATCAGCGAAACCTAGCCATAGGTGTCCTGACAACAGAAATACATATACATTAGCGCCAAACAGTATCAAGTATGTATTGGCCTATAGATCTTCTTCACATCGTGATGGCGTTACAGGGCGGTAACAATGAAATTGGTCTATTGCCCGTTAGCCCGTCGTTTTTCACATAAACGTAACTATATGTATTCGTTCTATACGTTGCAAGAAACAATCCAAACTTTATACTTTCTTTAAATTATTTAAGTATAATGAAAGGACCATTCAAATAAAAAGAAAACAGCATGATGAAACAACTCGATTAATTAATTATACTTACAAAAAGACAAATCAGATTTGACGAAACGCCTTCATATATAGACGTATAATGACTGTTGTCTACCCTCGGTGAAGAGCATCGATATAATGAAAGCCATCTGGTCGCTTGGATCTATTTTCGATCTTACGAATTTCCCATATTTCGCAAGAACCTATAACTACTTCAATTTCTATGCAAGAACATTACAGGAATTTACATTGTATTCGTATGTGCGTTTAGTTGGCAAGAAACTACCTTTTTTACTAACAGGATAATAACAAATCCCTGGTACTAACTCCACAGGAATACCCGGCCTGGATTGCCACAGGATATGTAGACGTACATGAAACAAACGTGACAGTTTATCTTATATACTAAAGAGATGTTTATAATAACATGACGTAAACATATATGATAGTACTGAATGTACGCATGAACCACCGATCAGGCAGCAAGTCGTACGAAATTGACAAAAGCGATTCAGACAACATGGAACTAATACGGTGATCATTAGTATTTTTATTTTAGAAGAGGAGGTCAATAGAGCAGTGTTCTAAAATACAGTACATAAATATATAATAGCCTATGTATATACGACACAACATATACAGTCGAAAACTCTTTGTCTCAAAAGTGGCAACATATAGCACCATTTTTTATCTAAGCACCCTCCCATTTTTACAAAAGAAAAATTTAATGGGGAGGGAGACCCTCCCCTCAGAACCCTCCCCTGGATGACGTAGCATCTTGCCTTCCACACTATAAAACAAATATGACTGCGCCCTTGGGTTAGATCCCACATCACGACATGAAAAGCAATCAATACAGGCGTTAATTTATACCTTAATTCTCTGACTCTTCAAATGTGAGAACAATTGGCTTTTGCCCCCTCACACCACGAATTAGGCTGGCTATACGCGCCTATGTCATATCCTGTTGAACCATCAGGGCGTAATACTCGTTCTGTTTAAAAGTTAACACAATATACAAATTAAGTGATTTGACGCAATAATAATGTTAGCATTGGCATTTATTTCAATGAACTGTTATATCATTTGTTTGGATAACTCCTATAGCCTTTAAGCTATGATACTATACATGCACAACCTTAACCGTGAAGCAAGTAAAGTGTGACTTTAAAGTCATCAATAGTGATATACAACGACTGCAACTGTGAGAAAGGAACTCTGTTTAACGACCGGACTGTAGGTAAAGGGAGAATTGTAGTTTTGATCTGTTATTTTGGTTTCCAATTTATTCAGCTTTAAATTTGTCAAATTTTTGGAATGCTCTTTGAAGGCCTAATTTAAAAGTGACGTCGGATGCAGGGCTCGTTAGTCCTTTGTATTTGACTGTGTATAACTCAACCAAACTACGTTATATCTTAAATTCATGTCACTTAAGAACATAGCATCCTTGGATTGATGACATGGAAGGTTTATCCGACACCATGCATCTCCCCTTGATTATGCCTGAATGCTTGACAAATACATAATAAACATGTAATTTGAGGCCATCGAAGGTGTTATTTTCCTATATTGACCTATGTGTTGAATCAGAGGAATTGACCTACAATAGTGCTTGTGTAATTACTAAGTATTCCAGCCACTATCATTAATGAGCCTTTGATTTTCAATGGGTCGTTTCTCAAACGACAGTGGTGTAAAAACAAAAATTAAAATAGAAAAACCAGTACTTATGTTAGTGTTAGTGAATCGTATACAACTTATCCAAATTTTGTTGTGCCTAGTAACAGACACCTTTTTGTATTCACTGATATGTGTGTTTTCATATAATTTGATATGCTGCAAACCCCACCACTAAATCTATAATGGCTTCCGGAGAGCTCCACTATATAGGAAATAAAGTTTAAGAACTATTTCACTATAAATTCACTGAATTTGTAAGCTTATAATACATGCAACAAGAAGAGTCAATTGTCATCAGCGATATTAACTGAACTTTACTGCTTTCTCATATTGTGTTAGTTCCATACCAACATTTAGACAAACAACGATTACCCTAAGCTATAAAAATTGAATAGATGAAACATTGATAGAAATGCTCAAAGAGTCTTGTAATTCAGACATCTACCCGAAGCTCATGCAGAGAGTATGTATACGTCTTCTCTCTGAGAAACCAGATCGAACTTAAACACTGAAAGCTACTAGAGTGTGCAATCTCATGGAATACCCGGATGTGTAGTGTGATGAGTGGGTGGAGTAGCCCTAACCCTACTTTGGGGTCACTTCTGTTTGATGACGGTGTCATGAATTAGTAATAGGCCTATATTAATCATTTGGTTGTAAGTGGTACGTGGCAGTTTCCGGGTCCGAAGTACGTTCACACTGTGTAATAGCACATTCAAATAGCACGCAAGTCATTCCAGCCAGCCACAGAAAGCGTAGATAAAAAAAACCTATGTAAGAGCAGGCTCACCGGACATTCGTATATAGGCTGCATATAGGCTTTATATAGGCTTTATATAGGCTTTATATAGGCTGCATATATGCGTATATAGGCTGAATACTTCGCAGTAATATACTTCCCGCTCTCGGATATCAAATAGAAGTACCTCCTCATTGTAGGAAATTACTTCTGTTTGCTAAGCCTTTGCCGTTCATTAATAAATTTAAGTTTGCAAACCAACGAACAGTATTCCAATATTATTGTCAGACAATCACGCATGCGTGGTCGACCTGGTTGATAATTTCGGAAAATAATACATATAGCGATATAGCGAATCGAAAGTCAGTTAAGATATGAATTCACTCATGATGAAATCAGTGAAAATGCTACTTATACCAGAGATATCAATTAAAGACTGAATATTGTCCTTTTCAGACGGGCTTGAATGTTAATCCATGCACAGACGACGGCTCAGTCATAATAACATACTTCTAAATGATGTTATGCTCCCTTGCCTCGCAATCCTTTCCAACAAGTTTTCACAATTCTGGAAACGGGAGACCTCAAAATACCTAATAATAACCTAATAAACGTCTTCGCAATAGGGCGTTTTTTAACAGATTTCTATATGAAAGACAAATGATAGCTCTTTAATCTCTTTTGCACGCATCCTGCCTGCCTCTCATTCTTGCAATTTACATCATCTTTCTTTTGGCTCATTCTTTTCTTCTCTTTTCCTATCCTTCTCTTCTTCCATTTTACGAATCTCTTTGTCAAGTGTAGTATTTGTGATGGGCGAGGTAAAAAGAATATTGAACAAAACTGTTCTTAAAAGGAGTAAAAATCAAAAACTTAGAGCTCCAAACTATCTCCCGGAGGCCGCTCTTTGCTGCTCGTATACCTCGTTCGGATCACGGACTCTGCTTTCGGCAAGATGATGCGTTACGCTCTCCTCAAACTGAGGGCGCCAAAGAGGCGAGATGAGTCTACAAATTACGTAGTGAAAGAGGTGGAGAGAGAGAGAGAGAGAGAGAGAGAGAGAGAGAAAAAATATGTAAATATCGTGTATCCCAAGTTTCATGAAAATCTTATTTTTCTTATTTTTTGTATCTTTCATTGTAAGGCAATACCCAGCTTTGGGAATGACATGTCTCACTGTGTTACTTCAATCCTATGGGGAAGGCGCCGGTGTGGCAACATTAATTAGAATGGGTAAAGTTGGGGGCGGTGATTTACTTAACTTAAAGACCTCTGTGTAACTCCTTCTGACTGAGATTACCATACAGAAAGATACATGCACAAAGATAATACAAAAGAAAACAAATATTTTCTTTTCATTTCTAGACTCTTTCCCCTCCATCGATTCCTCAGACAAAATGATTGCAGACGGTGGTTATATCGAAAGATTTCTTACTTGTTTAAGGCTTCATAGATCACCGGAACCAGACAACGGACATCGTCGGCAGCATACTGTATCATTTCTTTCGTTAGAGGGCGCTTTGCAAAAATTTGCTTATCATGGACCAACGCCTCAAATTCATCCGTCTTGTGTTTTGCCGTGAGGCCATAAAGCTCAATTAGTAGGGAGAGCTTTGGTCTGTATGGTCCAGCAAAGATGTTACACTGTTCCCAAATGGTAGTGTAGGCTACCTATGGTATCGTACGAAAACAAACACCTCACTTTTAAAGCAGCTTATTGAATTTGGTCGTCAACTATTTTAAC
Source organism: Apostichopus californicus (assembly GCA_020650975.1). Lineage (NCBI taxonomy): Eukaryota > Metazoa > Echinodermata > Holothuroidea > Aspidochirotida > Stichopodidae > Apostichopus > Apostichopus californicus. Next base: position 24,902 of record JAIPMN010014252.1, on the reverse strand, counting down.
CAAACTCAGCATGTATTGTTCAAATGAAAGTGGCAATTGATCAAAATAAGACATCATGTTACATTTTCCCTCAAGTGAAGTTAATGACCGAATGTTAAAGGGTGAAGTAAACCTAAACATCATCATTGGTCAAATTAAATAGAAGAATTGCGACCAACAATTTCCCTAGATAAGTATGTAAGAACTGTGGTTACTCTGTTTGGGAAATATCATGACGTTAGTCATTCACACACAAGATTCACATGTAAGTCTTGAGCAAGTCAAAGTATGACATCATCTAACTTCGCATGCTTTCATTTTAAATGACTATTATCTTACAACGATACCTTCTTTTGTTTCTGTTAAACTGATGGGTTATGAAAATGATCAAATCTAAATTAATATCGGAATTGATTTCAGTGTCCACATTGTTTGTACATTCGTGACCATATCGATACTATTTCGGATTTTTCATTAAAACAACTGCACAAAGCTACTTTAGTTAAAAGATTGACATAAACAGTCAGATGTGTGTAAGATAGTATGATAAGGTATTATTGTGCATTGACAAGGGTAAAACAAAGGACCTAATGTGCGATAAAATGCATGCGATTCTTGATCACCTATAGAAATACCCGACCTATAATTAATTTTATACATGTGAACTTTTGAACTTTTCTGGTCATAATGGTATAGTGGGTCATGTGTTTGGTATTGAGAATTGTTTGTGGTGAATGTGATTAAAAAAACCTATAATATTCATGGATTTACCGAAGTATCAAAGACGTTCGTTAGGGTCACTCCAAACTGGAAATAGAGGGCGCACTGATCTGTCCGACAGTCATGCAGAACCTGTTTAAAAATGAGACCCCAAAACAAGGCCGTCATTTTCATCACATCAATTAAATACAAAAAAGAGAATATGTTTATGAATTCTGAATAGTTGCTACATTCTCAGCAGTAATCGGTTTGATTATAACATTCAATTTATTTCAATATACAAGCACACAGTAACAAATAGACTGACTAAACCCAAGCATTACATATACGACACCGGGATACAGGCGCGTAGCCAGGCATTTGCCAAGGGAGGGGCGAAACTGTAAGCAAACTATCAGAGCCGTAGATATGGCATTGCAAACTATCTAAGCGTAGCGCCACCATAAGTTGGCGCGAAGCGTACAAGAAAATTTTGGCTGAAAATGCCTCCCAGATCGCTGGAAATGGCACTTGCCAGGCCTTGTAAGTTGCATCCTAGCATTTTCTCTTTTGAAATTACTAGCGATATCATAAAAACATTAAAAAAAATGCTCAAGGGGGGGGGCGGCTGCTCCCTTCGCCCCCCCCCCTTGGCTACGCGCCTGCCGGGATAAACTCCCTTGGATTATTAGATTTCATTTATTGGGTTTGCTTCCTCTGTATAATACAATGGCATCACCTTAATTATCTTCTTCTCTTCAAGAAGAATTTTCAATTCTCCATCGATGAACATGTCCTCTGGTTGTGGTGTAGCCAGAACGTCGAATACGAAGACCTCGCCTTCAACTGTAGCAATCTGCAACAGGGTCAATGGTCCTTCCTTTCCTTTATACAGACAGCATAGAAAATATACGAAATATAAATATATGCATATTCATGTATGGAAATGCACCATAAAGTACATGTGACTAGTTCAGACACTATTCACAAACACACAAACATATAGCTCTTTCTTCTAAAGTGAGTGGGCCTACTGTGTCAGTCAACAAAACGTCACTTTAAAGGTGAACTGAAGTGACCACTTTACAATCTATAAATAAAATCTGTTTCATTCCAGTTGATTTTCTCCTCTGTTCCAATTTTCAAGACTTTTGGAAAATTGAATTATAATTTGACAAATTGAATCATACTTTGTGGGCCTAAAGCAGCTGGTTTATTTACTCATGCATCTAACGCGGTGTTATATTCAAGGCTATATCTAATAATGACTTCTTAAATTTTCATACATTTTATATTATTATATGTCTTATTAGAGGGCCTCGTGGAAGATTAGCTGTTGCTAAACGAGCTACCCTCTTAAAATAAAGTTTAAATAAAAAAAATAACTAATATGCTTACCAAGATTGTCTCCTTCGCAGTCTAATGCAACCACGAGTTGTTCAGGGTCAGAGCCTTTGCGGGCTTTTTCCAGCAGTTTTCTGACTTGCTGTCTGCATTCGTCCACGGTCTCTATCAACACAGGCTCTCCAGGAAGATTCTTACCACGAGGCACTGAACGACCTTGCTCCGTGATGAACCTTTTGAAGTCGTCTTGAGAGGACCGATAAGGAAAGCGGAGAGTTTTACCATCGTCGATGACAGAAAAATATTGAGGGAAGGATCGAATAAAGGGTAGTATGTCGCTAATGGAACCAAACTGGTCGACTACATCAGCAAACTGTTCTTGTCCTTGAAGGACTCTTTGAAGCTCACTTATCGGGAAGGAACCCCAAATTTCTAACAGCTTACGACACGTGTGTATCACGCTGGACACCTTCTCAGCTGGTGGACCCGACGATAGCCCGCTGGGCGACGAAAGAGCTTGCTCACAGTAGGAACTTTTCCACTGACTACGAGATCTATAAGGCCCCGGAAGTTGATACATGTCGGGTCGTCTGAAGCGCGGGCGAATTGCGATCACTTCCCATCCTCCAGTAGACCATTTTAACTCTGTGGATCTTTCCGTTGTCAAGGGAACGGCAGTGACGATGACGGGCTTGTTCTTTCCGATGAACGAAGTGAAGTCAGATACACCTTTCAGACTCTCTTCTAAGCGTGTTGTGTTCAAGATTCCCGTTCCAAGACGTTCACCACGGTCATCCATAGAAATGATACATCTGTGTCGATACAGCTCCAAGGATACAACTGTACCAAATATCCCTCGTCTCGTTCCTGGCGCTTCATTCCGTCTGGATGCCATTGTCACAATTATTCACAGCTCAGCTTTATAGTTTATAATCTAGAACAAACAGGAAATATATATATACACATGGGAAAAAGAAGCGAGTGTGAGGGCGGGAGATTTAGTTGTGACTTGGTTACTTATGCCATACTCATTAATCAGCACCTTCCTTCACCCCTTCCTAAACCCCCCCCCCCCTCCCCCACTCACAAACGAAACACTTTCGGTAAATTAAAATTATGATAATACGATTCCCATAACCCTTTGGTTTGAATTATTCCTCCTTTTGGCTGCTAATAACCTCATTCGACCTTTGACCTCCGATTTCTGTGCAAACTCGTTTACTCCACTAGCAACTGATCAATGGTACTAACTTTGAGTAATATTAGATTAGGCCTCCGGCGATCTCAAATGACCCTTGTCCTCAAGGGGGTAGGAAGCTTCCAAAAAGTGGGGGGGGGGGGCACAACATCAGAAGGGCACTTTCTCATTCCACAACCACCACTCGTTATGCTATATACCGATACACGCCGGCCATATCACTTAAATATATATGATGTGTTAGTATGCTATCAATACTACTATGGTGCACGTGAATAATTCAAATAAAATATTAAAATTAACAAAGTCTTAAGATGTCCATAAGACAGTTCTTCATCAAATGGGCACATTTTATTTGCCAGTAGGGCACATTTGCTATTTTGGAAAAAAACGGGGGCACG
>JAIPMN010014252.1:0-15757 GCA_020650975.1 Apostichopus californicus | reverse complement strand
CGACTTAAAAAGAACATGCCGAAGGAAGTGTTGATAAACAAAGCGCGAGTCCAACGGGGTTGGGTCCAGTGGGTTTGGACACCCTAAAGCATAGCTGAAGGTCCCCTAGTTGGGGTCCATGCCCTCAGAAATGCTGAGGGTTACGGTAATATGGGGCTAACTTCGACCTTCACTTTGGTATACGAGGAGATGCTTTCTGGGGGAGAGGTCTTAATGGGAGGGATGGAAAATATTATTATGTAAGGTGGCTTCGAAATGGGAGGGATGGAAAATATTATTATGTAAGGTGGCTTAGATGCAAAATGGTGCTATCTTTGGCAAAGCGCTGAACTGAATATATGTTTAGGAATTCTCATTCTTTAGTAAATGTTCTTTATTTTTCTTATTGTTTTCTTCAAAATATTAATTTTAAGAAGACCATTTAAATTGACATTAAACCACCACAATGTTTAACAAAAATAGGGAAGATTTCCACCTCTCCTCTATAGCTGGCCGCCACTAGCATCCCCTTAAAAATTATTGATTTTGCTGTATATTTTTAAACACGAAACCAATGTAATGTAGCGTATGTATCATAAGTAAGGCCAAAATGTGATCCAAGGTATTATAAACAAAGTTAGGGCATTTGGGTGGAGCCCCCGTAAATAGACTTCGACTATAAATGTAACAAGGAAATCAACAACAACAAAAATTGTTCAGCTTAAGGATCATGTTTCAGTATTTCATTCATGTTTTGACATTTTACGACCCATGGACTGTATCATTCTTCTGATTCAGTGTATGTCTTCCAACTTCCAAGCAATGGTCATTTTTGATGCTGACGTCACAAGCAATGTGATCGGCTGAAAACTCCGTAAAACCTGTTTGGGAAAACCATTCGCGCCAGGCTTAGTGCGTCACTACCTCTCTCTTTTCTCTCTTTTCTTCTCTCTTCATTCTCACTTCCTTTTCTTTCCTTCTTTTTGCTCTCTCCTTCATTTTGCCGACTGTATGAGTGAATGGGGTGTCACCCACCCCCCCCCCTCTAGCTACGGCCCTGCGTCGAAGAGCTTTCATGATTTACAAAATGACATCCCTCATTTACATGTCTTTTAAACTATATAGGATATCTCCCATAAGGAACACGATATTTCTTAGCAGTTTGGGGTAGTTGTTCTTCACAGAGATAGGACTATCTGTCATATAAAGATGAAGGTTCGTTTTGTGTCTTCTTTAGCGTTTTCTGATATTTCACCAGGCAGATTGATTGAGCCCGTTTCTTGAGCGTTTAAAAAAAAGTAAGTGTACACATTTTTACCAACACAATTGATGACATAAGAGAACAGCCTTAAAATGATTCAGTCAGTAACATTTTTTTTTTCAACAAAAAGCTGGAATAAAATTTCTCAAATATTTAAACTTTAAATTTACAGCATCTAGTATCTTTATACACTATACTTTTAAATAACGTGTTTTACGCCTATGTTTAAAGGCCTATATTGAAAATGAAAATAACCTAATGAAAATCTACCAAAATAAGGTTCGTACAATCAAAACAGACACGCTCTATCGAAACGTAATTTATATTTGGGAAACAGAAAAGCTAATACATTTCTACGTATCTGCTGCTTTGTGCAATTTTAAGTTTGTGCATAAAAAATTCGATCATTTTTGAATGTAAGATATTTAAATATGCATTTGAAAACTTGGTTGCACCTATACCTATTCCTAGGTGTCCCGAGTTTTCCCATGCAACATAAATCCAGACATGTAAAACAATCAGCGGTTATCATTAAGTAGAGCTGCAATACTAGTGACTTCGCCACTCCAGCCCACCCCTCGCCCCTCCAACTCCTCTCTCCACTCACTTTGTGTATGAGGAAATAGGCAGTCTTAGGTTGCTTTCCATCGATAATTTCGTAAAGTATCTCTATTACGGGTATTGTAATTTTACACTACACTACACTTTCTCATGAAGTATTAAGAATACTTCCTTCATCGCATTTTTGGTTACGTCAATTTCCAATATGCAATGAAGATACCAAAAATGCACGATAAGGTACCCACCCATATGGCTACACAGCCATTTCCCTCATTCCATATGCATTTTATTCATCTGTGAGCATGCACTGACCTGTAACATCTGCCAAATTGTCCACATTCGTGAGCCAAACGTCTATAGATAGCTATCCACTTTGCCTATCCAACTCTTGCACACTTAATGCACTGTTTCCTATATCCCATCACCCTATACTACTCCATCATGCACGATCGTTATTATTTCATTCTCAGAACATTTGAATAAGATACTTATAAGCTGATGAATAAGAACTATGTAATATTGCCATCCTACATTCTCGCTTACACATTTGAATATTTTGTAATATTTTTTGATCATTTTATCAGATGAAACTACGTTCAAATCGTTCATACTTTATGGTACATTTGCTGATTTGCTGGATCGAACAAAAATGTGATAGAGGCTTTTAACCATTGGCAAAATCCTTGAAGTTCATTTCATCTCATTTGATGTTGCTGTAATTCAAATAGCTTAATTAATATTACAAGAATATTATGTGACGATTTTGTACATTGTCGAGAGTAATTTTCGGTGTTCGTTGTGTCATCGCTTTGTGTTTTGGTCACAGTTGCGAAGACAATTCATTATTAACCAGGATGAAGAGAGCTTTATCATTCAAATCAGGAATCTTTCTTTGACATCCTTGCGACTATGCAGTAGAAAGGATGGCTGAGATTCGGCCATTCTCTCGAATCCTCTACCCACACATTCTTCTTCAAGTCAAGTATGTGAGCCTTGCCTGTCTTACTGGCATCCGCGGTCTTAGTTTCAAGGCCATTCTCGCCACCGAAGACATACAATGTCCCATTATTCGAAACGACCTGATAGCTCATACGTCCTTCCGGGAGCTCTGGTCCAAACCGCCATTCGTTTTCGTCTGGGTTATAAATCTCGACAGATTTCAACATGTTTTCTGGATCCTTGTCGTCCTTAGCCACATTGCCACCAATGACGTATATTTCACGGTTGAGTACCCCGACGCCAGCACACGATCTCGGTAGAATCATGCTAGCTACGGTCTCCCACGAATCTAGACGTGGATTGTAACAGTGGACTGTGTCTAACGTCTGGTCGTTCGTTTCACCACCGATACAGTACAATCGACCAAGTACTGCCGCCGAACAGTGTTGCTTGATAGACTTGGGTAAAGGTGCTATAAACCTCCATGAATTGGTAGCTGGGTCGTAACACTCCGCACTATCCAGAGCACTCTCAGCATTGCAACCTCCTGTGGCATACACGGTACCATCCATAGACGTCATGCTAAACAGCGATCGTTGCACATTCATCGACGACCTTGGCAGCCATTTTCTTTCAAAGTGATCGTAGAGAAAGATCCCGCCTCGTCGATAAGATGTGTACGTACGTCGACTGCTGCCGTACTCGGGAGGTTTTCGGCCAGCCACATATATATTATTTTCTCCGGTAACTGCGCATGCAGCAAACTCCATCATGTCCGGTAGTGCCTTGACACGATAGGTATCACTGTTCAGCGATGCTGCGATAGCCTCAGTATGATTGGCTAAAAACACAAACATATCCCTAAAGGGCATCCCTTTACGGGTGACTGTGTTGATATTACTCAGGTCGAGGTCTTGCCTTCTTTCCCTCAGTACATGGTACTGAAGAGCGCGATCAATCATCTGCTGACATGAGCTGTTGCTAGACACGATGCGATCACGCTCAACCACGTCATGGATAAAGTATGGACTCGTTAAAGCAAACCGGACATTACGCAACACATCAACGAGATCGTACTTTCTATTATCGATATCACCTCTTATCCATGTTAAGGCAGCTTCGTAGACGGTTTCCTCTCTGTCGACATTCAGGTCATCCTGAGAGAGAAGGTCAATAACCTTATCTTTGGAGAGACTTAAGAACTCCTCCTCCTTGAATACCTGGTTGAATCGATCACAAACCAGCTTCTTGGATTGATCCTGGAGATTATTACAGTCATGAGCCGCAGCAAAGAAATATATACCGATGCAATTACCAACGGTCACATGATGTTCCAGGAATCGTGCACATGCGTCTCGAAGGTTGTTAATTTGAAACATGTTAACCGCTAGCATCAGTCCCTGTACGTTGTCCTCGTTGATTTCAATTTCAGCAGAATACGCGTACTCTAATATAAGTTTCATCGATGCTGCATCGATTCCACCGATCGAAATTCTGTCCTGATGACTCTCAACGAGTCCACTTGAAAACATGGCGTGAAAATATGGACTACATGCAGCTATTGTCAAGCGATGGCACTTGAACTCTTGGTCTTCAACTTCCAAGATAACATCAGTTAAAAGGTCGTCTTCCCACATTTTAAGCATCTCTTTTAATACAATTGATTTATGTTTTTCGTCTACAAACTTGTATTTGTCTGGGAAGCAACCCATTTCATCAGATTTATCGGCAACTTTGCTGTCAGAGTCTACGCTATTGGCTGATACTAACTTTCCTTGTGATGATCCAGAACCTCGTTTGTCGTCCAATCCTTCGCTAAACTTTTCAAGGCTTGCCAAAACAGATGCCAACGACGCACTTGCGGATGAGGCGGAAGATGAGCCTTCCCTAGCCTCTCTATCTCTGGAACTCATGCTGGAGTAATTTGTGGAAAATGAAAAAGAAGCAGATGGAGAGCTAACGATCATGCTCCGCCTGTCACGTGGTCTGTAGCTAGGTACGGAGTAGTCACTGTCAAGGAGTGCTGCTGCTGCAGATCCGTCCATGACCGACTTGGCGTTACGTCTCATCGGAGCCGGTGATCGGGTTCCGGAAGCTGATTTGTCTGGATCGGTCTAATGGAAGAATTGAAATAAAGGAACTGTTAGAATACTTTTGAATTAACGTAGGTGTTTCGTTTAAAACATTCAGAGCATATGCAGTGCTGATGAGAGGGGGTAAGGGTAAGGGTGTGGGGTGGGCAAAATGTGTTTATAGGCGCATTCGAAAGGATTCCTGAGGAAATATGGAAAACGCTGGGAAAATATTGAATAAAGGATAGGGAATTTTTATTTTCATGATATTCTTAAGGAGTCATAAAGTTTGCAAATGGTCCCCGGTCGATGCGTCTGGCTAGAGGTCAGCTTTAAGTGCTTACTTATTCATCTTCGCCGATATCTCTTGTCTTTGGTATACTAGTGTGATAACGACATATAATGCATATGAAGATATAGATTACTTGATAAATAGTGATTGCCCACAATGATTTTTTTTTTATTCCATTGCAGGTAGACATAAATACCTCAGGCATTGTAGATATGCCCCTTTATAAACGTAACCATGGGTGTACGATAGCTGGTCGAACCACTAAAAATATAAACACCAACAAACCAATCAACCTGAAATGGATTTTAATCTATGAAAGCAACTTATGAATAAGCACGTGTACTGACTGTTCATTTCAATTATACTAAGAGGTATTTTGATCACTGCTGCACGTCAGAGACCAGACATTGAAAATACGACTAAATATTTATATGAACGACGTGGTGCCGTTTTCAAAATTGCCAATATAAATATAAAAGAAACGCAGACCGAAGGCTTACTGGTCCCGTGTGGACATTTATTATATTACTCCTGCTGCAAATAAACATGATAATAATCATTCTCTATTTAGAGACGGCTATTTTTTATCAGGTTGTAACGATACGAAACTATGCAGGGTTATTTGTGGTACATTCCGACACTCTTTTTATTTTTGGTTTTCATTCTGCGCACGCGCGTTGCTATGCGTGAGAAGTCGCGCGATAGAATATAATAACGGATAGTTAGATTGTAACGATGGAAACATGAGCATAGACACGAGAAGGGCGGTGTCGGTAGATGAGAAGGAATGCTAAAGGGGCATGTATGTGTTTACATTTATTTATTAAAATTGGTTCAGTATCAGATAGTATCACAAGGCTGTAAGAAATAGTAGACAAGCGAAGTGATACAAAGTTGAGTCATAAACAGACTGAGAGTGGTACATAGCTTAAGAATCATACATCAGATACCGAATACAAGGGCGGATCCAGGATTTTCAGGAGGGACGGTCCTGTGGTCAATTTCAATTTTACCCGTATAAAAGTGCATTCTGAGGTAGTTTAGATTATTTATAAATTAGGCCTATAATTAGGTCTACTTGTTACTACCTTTTGTGAGGGTGATGTTGACATAGGAAGCAAAGCGGGGAGGAGTTTAAAACCTTCAATAGTCCTCTTTGATGGTCTTCACCATGTCTGGTATTCAGGCGAGCTGATTAATTTGTGACTGTATAACTAGATAGATCGCGTCCCACATATGACAGCTCTCTGACTTAACAATATGTCATCTAGATAACTAAAACAAATGGTATTCCGTCCTCTCAGTGACTCATTAGAATGCTGATTAATTCTTAAACTAGTTCATCCTGTTGACTATTGTTGCATAAAGGTCATAACAGTTCAGTGTCCTTTCATTAGCAGTACTTCGTTAAACAGAGCAAAAGTACAATGCCTTCCATTGATTTATAATATATTAATTATAGTATATGAATTAATACAATGATAACAAGGATTGGTAATCTTTTACGCATTTCCTTATAGCATCTTTTATCTTGGTGTAATGTACGTTCGTCGAGATGATCCATTTCAAGGTATTTTATCAGCCAAATAATAAGTTGGGGGCTTTTTGTGTCTGTATGCATTGTATATATTAGGGCATAAACTCTCTTTCAAGACATTGTATTTCGTTTCCTCGTGCACGTATACATTATTCTCACTACTAACTATTTTTTATATAAAAGTGGAGGATATGAAGATAAAAATAAGGCAAATTAAATTAATTTTAATGTTCAAGTCATATCTTGAAATAAAGTTGAAATAAATAAAATAAAATAACTTTTAGAATGTGGACGAAAGTACCCAGTTGAGACAATTGTTGCTACACTGTACCGTCATGTCCCGCTTTGAAGCACTCGTACTGACAGTAGAAGAGTATGAATATCATCTTTCTATCAGATAAAGGTTAGGAACTGTTTGTACTGTCAATACGAGTGCTTTGTAGCATGATTTGGGAGGACAGTTTAGAGAGGTATTAGCATTAGGTAATTGTCCCAATTGGCTAACCAAAGATAATTCCATGTCGCGACGAGAGATATATTCTGTCACACTGTTACTATAAACCAAAACATACATTATTACATGCCATCAAAATAATTATTATCACTATGATGAATGACACAACCCAACAAAGGATTTAATGGAATCCGTGAGTCATATCCGGTACCAGCTTGAGAGTAGAATAAGAAACTGATAATCAGGGGCCTACAATAGGGTTATATCGTGAGGCTCGAAGTGGGTAACCCAAGATAAAAAACAACACACACACAAACGATATGATGCATCCAAACAAAATATAATCAAGAAAACCACAGAAGTAGAATTAAATGGAACACAGAAATGTAGAACCCCTATTAATCAGTATTCTTGATTTAATGTTTTGTGCATTTGGCTGTATTATCAAAATGATGAACTACACGACTATACTTGATATAGATCATTTGAACTGTTCGAATGACGTATCTCAATCTTGGGTAAAATTATAAGTGTCATACAACATACCCGACCCCTCCCCCCCCCCCCCCCACAACCACCCAACCCCACTCTCCTTGCTCCTAAAAATACACAAGAAGGAAAATTCATGTCTGAATGTTCATGGTAATACTGGCACTAAGACTAATGACACGTATATAGTAGCGATGAAATGACGCGAGAATTATCATTATACAGCTAACATTGTCTTTATTGTTGAAGTGTACGTTTGAACTCTATGTGATACTTTCCTCTCTATATGAATACCAGTGTTATCAATCATGTCATATCCAGATATGCAGAAGCGCTTGGGTATTTTGCTGCACATGTTACATGTGTAAGCTGCACTTGATAAAAATACTACAATCAAGTCGAAGTTCACGACCGAGTCATAATGCGAAACATCTTTCATAATGCACTACATATACCCGTTAATGATTTATTTCTTCACCAGTATACCAGTATAGTGATCGCATATAACATCATCATTTTAATAAATATGAGTATTTTAATAGTATTCAATTAATCTGATATAAAAGCATCCCAATTGCTAGTCTTATAGATAGTGCAGGCGCGTTCATTTAAACTGTGGATGTTCATGGCTTACCGTTGATGTAATAAATCCTAGCAATTTCTTTTTTCTTTTATGAAAACTGCAAAGAAAGTTTTGGCAAGAACGGGGTTTGAACCAGTTACCACAGGATCAGTAGGCCTATAGCAACATCTTATTTTTGGAAATTTGTATATGAGATTTCCATGCTATATATTCTTGGGACATTTAGCCTAAAAACTTATCGATTCCTTGTTGTTTAAGCTAAGTAGCTTCACAATTATATAAAACAACCAAATTCCTTCTCTTTTTCAACTTTACAAGGAATAAAGATCGGTTGATACCAAACATAACGACGCCATCTTCAAGCAAAAATCAGTCGTGATGGCGTACTTATTTCACTTTCAATTTGAGAACTGCCATCATAGAATGTCTCTTGCAAGATGTTTTAATGAGGGTATTCAATCCGGACAAAGGTTATATCCAGCTATACTAGATCGCTGCTATACTTTGTCCGACCAATGTTGAATCTCCAAGAAGCTAAGGAATTTAAAACATTTCACTTTAAGCCAGTTAGCACCACGGATATCGAGCTAATTATAACTTAGCCTCGCTATGTGTGACGTGAATCGTGTCTTTCCTATGGTGTTGTTTTGATATTTATTAAAGTAATACAACGAAAATTAATTCTTGAGTGACAGACTATTTTACCAGTGAGTGGTACGACATTTGATACGATGAGGGCAATTTGCGTGCAGCAGGGATCGGTTATATTACAGTATTGCATGTGTATAGATGATGAGAGTATATGTTTGGTATACGTTTAGCTACACGAACAATTATTATACTCAACAGTATTATTGTACGTAATACATTTGCAAGAGAAATTGTAATGTTTTCTGGAGTTGCAACTATACTACTCTTTCCAACATAGACTAAAGGTATTAAACAAATGTCTGCAATAAAATAAGTTAGTACCGAATATTTCGGTTTATCAGGGAAAACTTACATTCATTGTATACAGCCTACTACAATTATATTTGATTAAATACACACTGACGTTTATTATTCTGTAGTGAAAAGGTTCACAAAGTTTACTATCCAACTATGAATCGAAATTAGTCTTAAATGCTAAAGAAAAAGATAATATAAATATAGGTTATTTTAGTGCGAAATAATTGTTTTCTTCTGTAAACCTAAACTTGGTAAATCACAGTTGGATATAGTATTATTAACCATTTTTGGAGGAAACGTGTCCACTTCATGCAGTATACTTGATAACCTGGACAAATTTGATGAAACATAGCTCTGTACTTAAGGTAATATACATTCGTAACTTACGTGTATGAATGTTATAAAATGTTTATTCATGGATGTCAGAAATTGCCTTGAACATAATTACAGATTCACGAATGCATATATCGGTGTATTTTGGTGAACAAAAACAAAAGATAAGTGGTACTTGTTTAGGAATTCATTATTTTAGGTTGAGTAGGTCTATATCTGCTTAAAAAAATCAATTACACAATAGGCTAGTAACGCAACTACACAAGGCTGTCGGCATACAGTTCATGATAAAAAATATATCTCATAGCACAATTACAATTGCGCCCGAACTTTACGTAAATATGCCGCTATTTTGTATGATCATTGTAATAGAGAGTATTTAGAATATAATAATTAATTATAATATTCTCCTTTGGAGTAATTAGTGTATGTACAGAAACATTTACAATAGCTGGATATAAAACGCAAATTAAAGTGACTGAAAAAAAAACTCGGGGTATAGGGCTTGCAAAAGCACTGCAAATGAAACTTGTGTAAGTGCTAAACTTGTGTGTTTACCACTTCAGATGCACACACGGTCACTTTAATAGTGACATATGTCAAATCAGAAGCAGCTAAGTGGCTAATGTTGTCCTTAGAGATACGGGTATATAGCTTTAAGTCTTCGTCACGAATCAAAAGAATTTCGTCTACAATTTATCTCCGCGAGCAAACACTCTCGGAATGTTACGATGCCAAACATTGGGCAATCTATAGAGGCTTCATGTTGGTGAAATGAAATATCGTAAGTAAAAATATTGTACTTGATAATAAACCTGAAACTCTCTTTCGATCAACTTTAAAATCTATTCATTATAATGAATTAATTAACTTAAGGCTAGTTTGTTCCGATGTAAACATAATAAAATTTACTGCGAACTCATTCTTTTATTTAGAGAAAGTTTTGAACCTTGCGCAAAAAGTTGGAATGTCAAATATGGAAAACATACAGAACTGTCTGATTTATTATTATTTTTACAGATTCAGTTAGCACGCTTGTTATACAGTTTACTATTTAACTGTTTAATTTAAGAAAAGTCACTTTGAATAACTTTCCAAGGTTGTTCCATATATATTCTTAATGTAATCATTTCAATTTTCAAGAAAACTAAAAGAAGTTTTGGCTGTACTTACATATTATTGCGCAATAATTTCATTCCAACAACATGAATAAAATACACTGCATATATCTCAACAACAGCTAAAGCTATGAAATTGGGAATTGGATCAAAAATTGTATCGTGTAGCAAGTTCTGCATTAATGTTTTTAATTCTCAGACTTTGATATCCCATTACTATCAGGATTCAAAGTTAGATGCTCAAGTTGTAATCAGATGCGTATTGATTGTCGGCATTTGATGTAACAAATATTATTAGTGTCGCTCATTTAATTTCAGAAAGATTTCTGTGAGAAATTAGAAAATAAATATCGCTCTCTTAAAATTTAGTGGCTTGAGAAATAAATCAGATTGCAATGTCTCTAGACTAAACTTTCTTCAATATTCAACCCTTCAAGAAAGTGCAATAAGTCAGAGTTTATAAGTGAGATGTTGCAATAGTTTGTTGATATCCATTGCGAAGGCCTCCGATGCATATGAAATATTTGATGACGTCAAAGAATTCGCGCGCAATATTCATAACAACCATCTTGTCCCACCTTTAAACTTTAGTTTCAAATTCATCAATGATGTTTCCTATACCGACGCAATGTCGAATTCTTGTGAATCGCAGGAGTGCCGCGTATGTGTAATTAACACTTAAAATAACATTCAATGTAACATTCAACATAGGGACTTTGAACTACTATACTTCCTTTTTAAAGGGACACTCTCTTTTATTTTGCCTTTAACAGTGCTCAAAATCAAAATCTTAGTTGGAGCAATGATATATATAACTATTGAATTTTCAAATTTTATTCAAGTGTATTTCCTAGTTTAACCTATCACTTTACACCCAAAAGTGATTGGACAAAGATATCTGGTATGTAAAACACGTGCATTATCAGCATGCTGACTGTGTTCCTTATAAATTTATAAATTATTGACATGATCATTTCCTTTTCAAAAACTGAATGTGACTATAAAAACAAATACTGAAATGTCATTCAGGTGCATTAAAACATGCATTCATCGGAAGTACTTAAACAGGTTATTATAATTTAACTAACAAAAAAAAACTAGTAAAAAAAAAACATATTAACCAAAGAAAATAATTAAAGGTTCAACTCTATCCGTTAACTTAGCAATAACAATCTTATTTTCATATAATTGTGAGGAATTCCGACCAAGACGCCAGACTCTCATAATGTAGAGTAGACTGCTGTGACGCTATTATGTACCACCACCATGTTTCCAAATATTTACTTGATGATGTCCTTAATCAAATTGTTGGGCCCCTAACTCAGAATTTCTGGCCTCGAGTCTGTCAGGGGCGTTAGAGAAGGAAGGGGTAAGGGGAGGGGGGGGGGGCATGCGGACTAAGCTGGCTTAAATATGATCTAGAATTATGTGGCACCATCGTTGTGCACAGTTTAAGACACCACTAAGAAAAAATGATGTTTTCAAACACCATTTTATTATTCCTTTGACTCATGAAACATGTAAGCTGCAACTAAATGTCTATAATTGTTTTCGTTTTAAAAGAGCTATTGCCGAATAATTATCATCTCTGATTAATTACAGGAAAGAAATCTATAGATTTTACACTGTCTACTTATAGACGCCAGAAGCAGCTACTTATACAAAGTTTCTGAATATTATATTTAAAGTTAAAACATTAGATAAAAAAACAAAAAGGAATATGCGATATCATAATTGCAAACCCTCATAATCCATTATATACCAGTAGATAATCATTCTATGATTTTGCTTTTTGCTTTTGATTTTGCTTCGGTACACAACTTGTATGGCCCCTTAAATCCTACCTTACTAAGTGTATGAATTCATTCATGTTAATAACACAAAGTAGTACAAAACAGCAAATATAATTTTTTTTCTCGGAAAATTGAAGTTTTTTTTATGTTATGATCAAGGCATTTGCTTCATTCCACTTTGCAATGTACAATGACTAAAGGTCTAAGCATGTTTACGTCATGTTATTCTATCAGCTAAGGCCGCATTCCAAGAAGATAAGTAAACATACAAAAATACATCTTACCATTGTCAAAAAAACGTATGTGATGGCCACGTTTGAGATTATCACTCAAGTAAAGAAAACAAACAGCTGTATTTCGAAAATACAAAGGTAAAGTGGTAGTGACCCACCAAGAACTCAGAATATGTCCTATGCGCTTAGGCTATACCAACTGAATGTAGGCAATGCATGAAAAGACAATGTCTTACCGTGTAAATACATCTTGAAGGCGGGTACAGGAAAACAAAAATAACAGAAACCTCTGGAAATGTTTGATGTGAAGTTTTTCAATGAAACCAGGCTGTCAGAGATATTGCTAAAGTTTTCCACGCCTTTTTCTCTTATGAATAGTGTGAATGGATTTATTTAGAACATCTGTCCGGGAAAGGTTACTTCTCGAAAAGGTCACGAGTGCCTCTGACGTCACATAAACCCCACAGATATGCATGGTTTACATCTTCGTGATAATTGAAACCTTGTAAATCAAAACATATCGTTCATTACCTTGATACAGCAAAGACGAAGTTAACCTTTAAGCAAATTAAAAGTATATAAGGATACTTACATCGTGCAACGAATTTCTTGTTTCTTATACACTGCAGATGTCGTCAGCTACGTCTTGACTGAGAGAACAAACCTAGCTATACAGCATCGAATTGGTTAACTACCCCCGATTCCAAAGCCACAAAAATGATGTATAAAAAAGTAGTTAATCATCCCTTAAGCATTTGTGTGTGAGTTTGACTCGTAACTGAGGAATCTGTATTGTATATTTCGTTACCATGATACCTCTATACCCATTGTACGTACTATGCACGGGATCGCTTGGCAAGAGGGATTTCATAATTGTGAATTGTTCGTCAGCCATGAAGTTAATTTGGGAGCTGCCAACGGTATACCTACGTCACTACCGAGGCATCTCCATCCTCCTCCATGGGAGAGATTGCTGGAATGTGACTCTTGACCAAAAATGGATCGCAGGAATGGCGGGGCTTTTGATGTGTCACGGAGTTGTTGAATATGCATGAATATGGGATGAAATTGATTATGATGTCTTATATTGTTATCAAACGAAGCAGTCTAGAACGAACAAACCGCATTTATTAATGAATATTGTAGTCCATTGGTTAGAGGTAATCTGTCGTTAGTAATCACTGACTTCATTCTACAAGCTGACAAGGAGCTCAACTACATGATAAGAATAAAAAACAAGGGCAGTGGAGCCGGGGCACAGAACGAACGCGTGCGCCCATCTCCCCGAGAGGTTTGAGAAAACCTCAAGTGCCTCTTTTAATCAATAAGAGTGCCCCTTTTTGTAATAATAGGTACTTTTTCAGTATTATGATTAGAAAGTGCCTTTGCATTATTTAGAAAGTACCCTTTCGTTGGAGAAGTAAAAATGAGAAAAGATGAAATAATAGTGCCTGCTGCTGCTGAAAATGTTAAGAATCAATTGAAAATAAAAGTACCCTTTTGAACAACTTCCGAACACTAGAATGTTTGGCACGGAGTGTACAGAGGATTGGCTTGGGCATCTGAGAGGATTGAGATAATTTATTTGAAATTCATGTTTCACATGCCTTGAAATTTTTAATGGTCTGAACTCCCCCCTACCCCCCCCCCCACATTTGCCATAGCATATGCCATGTTAATAGAATTTCACAAGTTTAGAAGTACCTAAAAAATCTCATTGTTAACTACAAGGTTGCACCTAAACACATCAGTTATTGCGTTGATTTTGATGTTTATGTTGCTAATGTCTACTGGCAGACGTGCCGCCCCCCCCCCCACCCCGCCACCCTGCAAACAGCAAAATCCATTGGCGATTAGCCAGTAAATAGCCTGAATTCTTAGCCCTTTTAGTAGAGAAATTGCTAGATACTTCAGCTGGATAGTTCGAATTGGCAATAAAGAGTGCGAACAATAAAATGTTTAGCTTCATATATTATTCCTTATATAATATTCTGAAAGGTACCCCAAAACTGTTCGATATTACAGACGAAATATCTTCACTAAAATGTTATTATAGACTGGCAGTGTGTAAATTCCCAATTGTGAACACAAATATATTTCACTAGGGACGTATATGGCACGCCATATGTGCAATAATTCGATAAACCGAGTTTATCGCCGTTAACTCTGCTTTTCGCTCGTTACACTGAGTTTATTGCGAAAAACACGGTCATCCAGCCGATAAACTCAGTTTATCGATGGAAAAACAGAGTTTAACGGCGATAAACTCGGTTTATCAAATTATTGCATATTTCTTGCCATAGACGTATGCGTATTTTACATATTTGTGCCTACGGAGGGGAAGTTATTGCAGAATAAAATATGCTCTGTACCACCTTTATCGGCCTGTTAAGTCACTATTGTAACGTTATACTTGTTACGTTGTTATTACAATCTATACTGTAGAGTTTTTATTTAAAATATTATCTGTTTGTTTACTCTTTTACCTTGTCATTCTTCTTTGTACTCACTTCATATTTTCAAAGCTTTTTAGCTGTTCTTTAGGGGAGAGAGGGAGAGAGGGGAGGGGTGTGAGAGGGGGAGAGGCAGTGGCGTAGCCAGGATTTTTTCAGTGGGGGCGCTGGGGGGGCTTTAACATTTCCTGGGGGGTTGACCATTTTCTTGTTACTATCTAAGCGGAGCGCCACCATGAGTTGGCGCGCAGCGTAGCGAAAATTTTTAGCTAAAAAGGCCTCCTAGATCGATGGAAATGACAATTCCCAGGCCTTCTAAGCTGCTCCAAAGTTTTCTCAACATCCAAATTTTGAGATCCCATGTTTTGATATAGTCATCAAATAGTTGAGTGAAATAGAAGAAAAACCAATCTGGTAAGTTACTTTAAACAGGCCCGTACAAGCTTTTTTTAAGGGGGGGGGGGTTTCTTATATCGTGTTTAGGGGACCTAAAATTGTGCAAAGACTATCTAAGCGGAGCGCCACCATGGGTTGGCGCGTAGCGTACATCAAAAATTTGGGCCAAAAATACCTCCCAGATCATTGGAAATGGCACTTGCAAGTCGAAGTAAAGTGGTAAAATTTCACCATTTCACGAGCGATTTACCTTTTCGTTAATAAATTGAGACCAAGAAATTTCACCAAGAATAGCAACACTGGACTAGAGTAAATT
>JAIPMN010014250.1:0-11071 GCA_020650975.1 Apostichopus californicus | reverse complement strand
TTGGAAGAACTTTTGTGAGAAACAAGTGAGAGATGAGGTGTACGGCGTTAACAAGGTACATTCGAATGATGATGCAGTTAATGTTTGTTCGATCTTCATTCCTAAAATCATGACTTAAAGGTGCCTGATCGAACTGAAAGAGATTTATCCTACGAATCTTATTTTAGAATTCATTGTGGTACTCTCCATAACATTCATTTTCGAAACATGAAAGTATATTATTTGATATCTCGTTGTTTCAACAAATAAGTCATGTGTGGGTGTCATATGACAATAGATAAACATAAGATTTCACTTTCATTTTATGTTGTTTTGATACATGACTATATGATTATCATATGTATGGAGGCAGTCGTGTGACTTTAGACTCCCCTTGGTATAAAGTTTTACGGCAGATGTTTTACTCTTAATAATAATTATTCCAAACTTTTTGTAACATTGAATACTATTTCATGTCAAAAAAGTAGAGAGAGAGAGGGGGAAAAAACGCAATAACAACAGACAAGTCAACAAAAATGAAAAAATTAATTTTTTAACTTATTGATTAGGTTAATATCATTCGATCAATCGATAATAACATTGTTAAGTTAACAAAATATGTGATTACATTAAAATGACGATTATGGACACAGCGAAATGAATTATAATTTATACGTTGTAACTTGGTGTCGCAATTGCTAATCAATTGTGTGTAATAAATGGGATAGGGCTACACACACTGAAAATGAGGAGCTTGCTAAAAATGCAATGTTTTTATTTCTTCATGATTTTCACAGAAGCCAAATGCACCGTAGGCTTTGTCACCTGCATTGAATAATGGTGACATATTTTTCCTTACTCTTTAGATCATTTTATGTATTTGTATATTGATTGTAGTTATCTGATGTTTTTTTTTGCTTCATATTATTACAGGTTCCATGAAGCAATGAAATATCAAGATGTACACCTAATCACCATAGCGACATTATTGATATATCTAACTGTGAAGAATATTAGATGAGTCAACTCTGACGTAATTATGGCGTCACAATCTACGCAAGGAAAGTCACGTTGGCCTACATGGAGTATCGTCACTAACATTTTCTGGAAAGTTGCCAAAGGCTATACGAATGGAATGAACTCATTTGTCTTTCGAAGGAACATTGATAACGTCCCAATGATCTTTTTCTCATTGTCGGCCATTTTGTTTTTGTTTGTTTGCTTAGCATCAATCATATCAATTGAAGGCAATACTCGACCTAATAATGGAAATAAGAACGCATTATTTGTTGTTGTATCATTATGGAACAATATAGCATTTTGAAATGTTATTTTAAGGTGTACATTTGAATATGGTGATTCAATGCAAAATATAGCGTTCACGTCATTGTTGAAACCTCGAAAATAAATAATATACGGTTTGTGTTAATATGAGTTACATGCCATTACTTGTTTCTTCTTCACTAATGATAAACTATTGCAATGAGAGTTTCTTAAAGATTCGGTAGGTTATTTTCATTGAGTATTCACAGTTTCATAATCTATGGTCACACATTCATTCCGTAATAACTTAACTTTTACTGCAATTGGGTTTTGACATCAAATTTTGAAACTTTCAATCAGAAAATGACAGGTAGAAAGTTTGGTCGAACTATATATATTCAGTTTCGTTTTTAGATATTCACTAGCATTATTAGGTGGCTCCCAAAGAATAATAAGCCTTATATAGCAAACTTTTGATGTCCATTTGTAAATATATTGTTTGATAATCGCATGGTTAAGTATGCTTCTTAACGTCAGACAATGCAAAGATTATGCGGTTGTACGTTAATTACTAATTAATGAAAGTAATAAGTGTTGATTCAATATAATTATTGATACATTTGGACACTGGTTATTTTATTGCTATCACCTTTGCTACTAATTAGTACATATTTAAATAGAAACTGGAGCATTACTTAAATAACTAATGAACATAATGCTTTTTTATTGCTAAGAGAAAGTGAAATAATGAAGCTAGTCATTGGACTAACTCTGTATAAAACAGAAAAGAAAACGAAAAAAAAAACAGCCATAAGAAATTGAAACATAAAATTCTTAGATTTTCAGACATAACATTCCTTAAGGACTAAATTCTGAATTTCTACTTTTGGAGTTTTTATCTCTTAGCTCCCATAGGGAGGATGGTATATTGTTTCTATATTATATCCAGCATCATTTTATTCATTTTTGAATTTCAAAATAAATGAGTATTTCAACAAAAGTGATGATCTAATAAATTGAAAACAAAATTGTAAAACACACCGCTTTTCTACTCTCCAAAACCTGTGTATGAAAGCATAAGAAAATATTCTGTTAGGTTCGACACATCTGACATAACAAAATGATAAACAATTGAGATCCAGACATTTCGGAAAGATATTTACTATGTCATTATCAGTATTGTCTTTAAATCAGAATATCAATTAGCTCATTTGTAAATCAGCATATTTATACATACATTTCATGTGTTGAAAATTGGAACTTTTATTAGGTATACGGGTGTATTCTCTAATTGAACAAGCAACATAAATTGGTTCCACATAAATCACACAGTCAAAGTCAACAAAATAGGTGAACT
This sequence comes from Apostichopus californicus, assembly GCA_020650975.1. Lineage (NCBI taxonomy): Eukaryota > Metazoa > Echinodermata > Holothuroidea > Aspidochirotida > Stichopodidae > Apostichopus > Apostichopus californicus. Next base: position 8,472 of record JAIPMN010014250.1, on the reverse strand, counting down.
TAAGAAAGAAATTTGAAATTGTTTTGAAGATGTGATTAATGATTTTACCAAAAATGATAAAAGAACAGCTCTGTGGTTTACCCTTCTTCCCATTGAACCATTCACTTAATGAACATTTCTCATTAAATTCACTCTGGTTTCAATAATTAACATGAAATTTGTAGATCTGTATATTATTCTCAATGGAACGTAACTCTAGTTATAAGCAAAGTGGATGCAATAAAAGGTTCACATATTTGATTTTTTAAGTTGGAAAAGACAAAATGAATTAAGAGAACCAAAAATTGATAAAAAAATCATACTAATTAAATGAAGCATTCACTTCGCACCACGTTCCACGAAGAGAAAAGTCGTTGAACTTTTCAAATTGTTTTTCTGTTCTCAAACGTGAAACGCTTGGATACTCGTGGGTTGATTGCTTTCATTAACCAAGCTTTGGTTAAACCTTTTCAAAGGTTTCTTTTATTCTTCACATTTTAATCTCATCTCATATTCATTTTCCCTACTTACTCGAAGTCTACGTAAACACTTCAGATATTCCATTCATTCTCAATTTGTTTCAGTTTTCTCGCCGTCTCTGAATCTGTCAAATTTGTTCCCACATTCAGGCAACACAATCTATTCTACGTCATAAAAATGCCCCGCATTATATGCAGTCACTTTAGTCATAGAAAGAAAACAATGTGTCAGCAAAAGTTAGTTGCATTTTCGATGTTTTGATCACAGTGTGATACATGATGACTTTCTTAAACCTATACACTAACACGCCAACTTCCTTGTGTAAGATATCGGTTAGGTTTGCATTGAATTCGTATATTAAATCATACATGCAGTTATGTATAATCCCCATAATCCACGAACTATACAATTTATAGCGTTGCCGTTTGCACACACACAAAACACAGCAACTAAAATGAACATCATACATTATACATAAGTAATGCGATCTTAATATTTCATTTTGATGTAAAAACAAATTATCAAAATACAAATATGAAAAACCAACAATATCGAAGTACTTTTGGAAAACATACATTGAAACATTTTTGTTTATTTTCCCATCCATTTGAACATTTTCATACAAAATAAAGATGGAAAATGATACTTAATAGTGGATAAAATTACTAGCATTAGTATATATCTTGTAAATTACCATAAATCAGACAGGATATTACTACTAAAGCAATTATTGTTACAAGCATCATCGTATGACATAGCAAAAAGTTCCCCTCATCTCAACTATGTGCACTTCTATGTCAAAGTGAATTTCTGATTTTTTCTCGAATTAGAATTGGATTATGAGTATACATTTGGTCACGATTTCCTCTTCATTTCATAAATAGTTTTTTTTTAAATATTTACACTTCATTATCAAATAACAAGGTTCACTATCCTTCTCAAATTATTGAATAAAATCACCTAAAAACGCAGTATGTATATCCTCGCCACTTTTACGTCTGTTTTTTTTTTGTTGCTTTCAAGCAGTATAATGTAATGTATTACTTGCAAAAAGGAATATAAAGTGAGGTGCTACCTCCCAAATTTTTGCATTGTTATAAACAGTTTGTAAAAGTGCTGTTTCAGACGTAAGTACTATTTTAACATCTACAGAGGAAACAAAATGGCGAAAGTTTTTTTCTCACATATTTTCAGGCAAGGTTGTATTTCTTTGTAAACTCAAATAAAGAAACGTGCCAGCATATAAACATCAAATCTATACATACAGACAAAAATGGTTTCATTTTGCGAAAGATATTTATTAGCATTGGCCAGAGCTCAATATGAAAATTTAAGGAAGATAAAGTAGCTTGATAACCGGTACTACCGGATACCGGATACCGGATCTTCTCTTGACGATAGCATTGATTAACTTGTAGTCATTCCTTGATTAATTTAAGATAATATCCTTTTGATCAAGTCTTGTCTCACATTAAACATACTTTGGCTAAACTTTTCCTTACAAGTTCCTAATTAGATTAAGTTAATGAACGGCCTCGATGTTTTTTTCATTCGCACACATATTTTTCGAGAATTCACACAAAAATTATCCTCTGTGACTGGAAATATTTTCCTTTTCCTTGGTCGTGAACTTGTCTCTGCTCTACCCGGTCGGCGGTATTAAATTGAATACGGTTTCAAGAAAACCGGGATATTGAATTACTTTCCGGTGGAAAATGTCTGTTGGATTTATTACAAACCGTAAACCATTAAGTTCCACCGAAATTGGTAACCGCGTTCATTGGTGCGTAAAGATCGGAGGTTGGGATCTCGTAAAAACTATTTTCCATTAAAGCCTCGAAAATCTAAACAAAGAATGCATGAAATATTTATCGAACAGGAAGTATTAAAAAATGAAGGAAAAAGAATAACAGACCATAAATCGTAACAGAAAATAATCGCGGTTTTCATATAAAAATTGTTACTTTTTACAAGTGTTAACTTTTTTTATTCACTAATGAAATTATAGTATAGGTAAATATGTCATAAAATAACAAATGCAAAATTATAACTAAACAAAGAATAGCAACAGTTGGTATTGTGTGGTTACTCATTGGCTCAAAAGGACAAAAGGTGAATTAATTATTTGACAAAACAGATAAGTAGAAGACATTAGTATAAGGAAACTTCGAGAGAGCATTAAGTAATGTAAACTCTAGGTTTTTTTTATAGTGCATTTAATGTTACATAAAATGTTACTGTGAACAAGTTTACCTTTGTAAATGATTCTTTCATATTTGAGACAGTTGGTCGAACGGAATAATCTTTATTCCAGCATTCAAACAGGGTTTTATTTCTGTGAATGAGAACAGTATGTATATATCATAGAAAAACAATAGAATAAATCGAACTGATCAAAATGAAAGATATGCACAACTATATTATGTTATTTATTAATGCATTGAATGTTCTTCGTGTCACAAACTCAACTTGCTAAAACATAATTGTCTTTTCTTGAAAGATAGTATTAGAAATATTAAAACTCTTTATAGGACTTATCACAAGTGAATTATTAAAGCCAGTACGGGCAGCCTCCCCCCCCCCCCCCCTCCACCCACGCATCCGCATCCGCACTGCTCTCAACCCTTCTCCTACCGTGCACATTGTTTTGCCCCTTCAGGCTTCTCCATCGAAAATAAATACAAGAGGCACAATTTGGCGTTACAAATGGAAATATTTCAATTTCGTCTTCATATATACGTTCAAATGATCTTCGACTAAATAAAATATGACCTCCAGTCCCCAAATTAAGATTCCAAGGATAGCAGATGGTGCTGTGCAGGTTTATACTTACTGAAGTTGTTGGTATCTCTCTGGCCACGGTTTTCCTGGACCTATGATGGCCTCCTCCGTATGTAACTCTTGATCTACAAGGAATGGCGAGCTCCCTGTAAAGGTCACCGCGATGAAACAAGAATAAGTTGTATCACCCAAATTAGGTGCATTACATACCACCAACAGGTAAAAAACAGTTTCTCATTAAATATCAAAACAGTTAAAAGTTCCGGTTTTATGGACTATTTTCATATACTTTGATCGTAAAACAAACTATGTAATGAAAATAATTAAAGCAACATACGAATTATATTTAAATTCTTACCAACGGACATCATTTCCCACATTAAAACCGCTATAGACCAAACGTCGCTCCCTTGATTGTATTCATTTCTTAGTAAGGCCTCCGGTGCAAAGTGGTTTAATGAAGCTATAACCTGGAGATTCAAATGTGACATATATAGTTAAAGTTAAAGTTATAGTTATATTGTAAAATGGTGTGGATTACTAAATGAAACAAATTGAGAATGAAGAAAATGAGATGAATTATAGCAGATATTATAATCAGATAACATGAAATATCATGCTAGATGCTTTACTCAGATAACATGAATTATACCAGATATTATACTCAGATAACATGAAGTATCTATCATGCTAGATACCATACACAGATAACATGAAATGTACCATATGCTATAGGCCTACAACTAAACTCTTAGAACAATAATGATGTTAGATACTATAATCAGATAGCATGAATTATGCTAAATACTATACTCAGATAATATGTTATATGCTAGATACTTTACTCCAATAACATGAAATATATTGGATACTTTACTCTGCAGATAACACCAAATATGTTAGATACTTTACAAAGATAACAAAACAATATGATAGATACTGTGCGCAGATGACATAAACTATGTTAGATACTATACACATAAAACAAAAGATATGCTAGATTCTTTACACATATAACAACATATATGTTTAGATACGATACACAGATAACATGAAATATGTTAGATAATATACACAGATAACAAAAGATATGCTAGATTCTTTACTCAGATAACAACATATAGGTTAGATACTATTTACAGATAACATGAAATATGTTAGATACTTTACTCAGATAACAAACAATATGCTAGATACTGTACGCAGATAACATAAAATATGTTAGATACTATACACAGATAACATGAAATATGTTAGATACTATACACTGATAACAAAATATTTGCTAGATACTATACACAAATACCATGAAATATGTTATATACGATACACAGATAATATGAAATATGTTAGATACTATATTCAGATAACATAAAATAAGTTAGATACTTTACCCAGATAACATGAAATATGTGAGATACTATACACTGATAACAAAATATATGCTAGATACTATACACAAATAACATGAAATATGTTATATACGATACACAAATAACATGAAATATGTAGATACTATATTCAGATAACATGAAATATGTTAGATACTATACTCCGATAAATCAAATATCATGTTAGCTACTGTAATTATAATATGAAATGTCATTAATGATGACATCAAATGCTCAAAATATATTTCTTAAAGATAGTAGATATCATTTTATGGGAAGAAAGATAATAACAAATAACACGAACGAGAAATTACCTGCATCTTTTTAGTTGCCACTATCTCTGATGCGTCTTCTGATAGACAAAAATCGTATAGTTTGCAGTCTCCTTGATTGGAGAGTAAAACCTTTCTCAGTGATAACCCGGGATGAAGAAACTATTGTTATGAGTAAAGAGGAATAATTAATCATGAAACAACGCAATATTTCAACTGCGAAAGAAAATGTGTATCAAGAAAAAGAAATTAAACGACTCGTGTAACGAGCAAATTACTTTAAAGAGATACTCCCATTGTTTAAAAAACTTATTATATATGTTCTACATATTTTGGCTAAAACCAGATTCGAAGGGCATTATGTATCTTTCAGAGACAGTGCTTGAAAATCTGATAAAATGTCATGAATGTATCTGAATGTAGCAGAATGAATAACGTCATCAAGACATGTTAATTTAGTTGAAATTTCTTTGTTTGCTTTAATTTGTTATATGCGACTCAGTTATACAGCAACACTAACATAGTAGCAAACTATGTACACCGTGATGTATTCGAAAGAAAGAGAATGTTGACAAGTTAGCAATAATTAAAGATGTATCATATATATTTCAAGAACAATCATCAGCAATATAAAGTTTTGATTACATCCACCTTGATGATATCATAGGCGACGTACTATGTTCAACCTCCTGAAGTAAGCAAGGGATGTATCGGATGAAAACAGTTTACAGTCAAGCATCCATATGCTATGTATATAGAACACTTGAACGAGATGTATTGATGATGTGATTTATGCTACTACGTAATATGATCAACCTCCTGAAGTAAACAAGGGGTTTATCGGATGAAAACAGTTTACAGACAAACATCCATATGCTATGTATATAGTACACATGAACGAGATGTATTGATGATGTGTTTTATGCTACTATACGTACTATGATCAACGTTCTGCAGTAAGCAAGAGGTTTATCGGATGAAAACAGTTTACAGTCAAGCATCCGTATGCTATGTACATAGTACACATGAACGAGATATATTGATGATGTGATTTATGATACTACGTACTATGATCAACCTCTTGAAGTACGCAAGGGATTAATCGGGTGAAAACAGTTAACAGTCAAGCATCCATATGCTATGTATATAGAACACATGAACGAGATATATTGATGATGTGATTTATGCTACTACGTACTATGATCAACCTCCTGAAGTAAGCAATGGATTTATCGGATGAAAACAGTTTACAGTCAAGCATTCATATGCTATGTATATAGAACACATGAACGAGATATATTGATGAAGTGATTTATGCTACTACGTACTATGATCAACCTCCTGAAGTAAGCAAGGGGTTTATCGGACCAAAACAGTTAACAGTCAAGCATCCATATGCTATCTATATATAACACATAAACGAGATGTATTGATGATGTGATTTATGCTACTACGTACTATGATTAACCTCCTGAAGTAAGCAAGAGGTTTATCGGATGAAAACAGTTTAAAGTCAATCATCCATATGCTATGTATATAGAACACATGAACGAGATTTATGTTACAATACATAGTATGTTCTGTGCTATATTATATATATACATATATGTCACATTGACTGCTATTAGAGAACATTGTGGTTTAGTGGTTAAGGCAGTGAACTTGTGATCTAAGGTTTGTCCTTGGGCAAGGCACTTAATCTCCATTGCCTCTCTTCGTCCAGGTGTATAAGTGTGGAATTGCAAGGTACGGTAACTTGTAAATATGGTTGGTTGGACCGGTTTGTGGTTGCACCATATGGAAAGTCCCCTATGGAACACATAGATTTGGTGTACTATAGCGCCACAGGAGGGATGTTTGAATTGGGGAAACTTTGGTTTACTGAAATACACCGTCAAGTCACAATATTATAGGAGGCAAATACAGTTATATTGTAAGGATGGAGAATACATAATTCCCTTAAAATGCTTTTAATTGGACCTTGTGAGGATTTCTTGTAATGTTACGGGGCTACGATATCTAGTGTGGCACAGAACACAAATAAAAAATGTCGCTATGCAAAATAAAGAGATTGGCTTAAAATAGTCCACGTCCAAACTTTTCTTGCTAACAAATTTAGTACTGTAAACTGCAACAATTCTTGACTGTAAATATTCATATATATTCACAATATTACAAGAAGACAAACATTATGTAGATCATTTAATATTTAGTGGGTTTAGGCTACAATTTTTTCGTTAAATATGCGATTTTTTTTGTGTTAAATATGCGACTCAAGTGACTGCTCAAGTTACCACAGAGTTGGTCACTGTTAGAACTTTCTTTTCTTCGGTAAGTTTATAGATCTATCTTTGAACATGATATTAACTAGCTTTTGTTACAAGCTCCAAAAGGGTACAATAATGTTTCACAAGCGACAAACAAGTACAATGCATGGAGTACACACACAATTGTATTCCAAACCAACTAAATATTGAAATATCTACATAATGTTTGTCTTCTTGTATATTGTATTTCTTTGAGGAAAGGTTTTATAACCTATACAGGGTTACACTCGTAAAAGTTGTTTTGAAACTTAAATATCAGTTTAACAAGTAATTACAAAAGCAGCGTTCAGTTAATACTCCTTTCGATTTCAAAAGCGAAAGTTTAATCAGAAAGTTCAATCAGTTAATAGACATGTTCGATTCAAAATAGAATGTGAGAATATGAAAGAGAAGGCAATATAACTAAGTCTACTCATTTAGTTGCAAGGTTATTTCCAATCAATTAATATATTTTTCATTGCAATTGGTTAAATAATACAACCTTGTACCTGGGATACTTAACGACATTTTCGGTTGTACTTTTGCTAGTTCGTGAGCAACAAACTACCGATTTACACAGCAAATTGTAAGCTCTGTGAATTACAAGTTTCAGTTTTATGGGACACGCTTGCAGTAAAAATAATTAGGTTGAAATGAGAGTTGGGAAATTAGGGGGAATCTATTTTAATTGGACCAAGTTATCTTTGCTTGTGTATATATGTGTGTGCAAACATGTGGGGTGGGGTGGGGTGGGGTTTGGATGGTATGGAAACAAATTGTCCCTTTTCACCTCACGAATTTTCGAAAACATGTAGTGGTATATGTTGATTACGTATAGCAGACATTGAAATGAAAGCAGATGTATTACTTGATACAAACATTCACTGACTGACTGCCTGATATACATAATGTCACTATCTCAACATTAACAATACAAGATACCATGGCACTATTAAATAGCATGGAAAAAACTACATTGGAGTGTTATTGTAGCCTCGTTTAGTATATACAAAGCACGTTGTAGATTTGTAGACGATTTATCAGGAGAATGAAGACAAACCAACATGGCGGAACGAATTAAATGTGTATACAAGAAGATGATGATGATGATGATGATGATGATGATGATGATGATGATGATGATGATGATGATGATGATGATGATGATGATGATGATGATGATGATGATGATGATGATGATGATAATGATGAACGACGATTAAATGAATAATCATGAATATCGGCCTCGAAGGTAGTTATTTT
>JAIPMN010014248.1:0-16590 GCA_020650975.1 Apostichopus californicus | reverse complement strand
GATGAACTCTCTGGCTTTAGTGAAATTGTTGTATGACCTCTTTACTCACACATCCCTTAGTAGGTGTACTTACCAAACAGGTACCATCTTTAGTTTAAATTGACTGCACTGCAGGCCGCAGTATAATATGAAATGAAGGCTGATGAAATGACAATTGCTAGATCATCAATTGATTTGTAGATCGTCAGGTAGCGAGGCTGACAGCTCCTCGGATGAGGAGGATGATAGTGAAGATGAAGACGACAATGAAGAGGAAGAAGAGGAGGAGGAGGAGGAAGAAGATGATGTCATGGCTCGGAACCTGTGGATTGAGCACAACCTGCATAGCTATATGCAGGTTCATAAGGTAAGGAACCTCTGGATTGAGTACATAGTTACATGCAAGTACAAAAGGTAGGAACCTCTGGATTGAGTACAACCTGCATAGGTATATGCAGGTTCATAAGATAAGGAACCTATGGATTGAGCACAACCTGCATAGCTATATGCAGGTTCATAAGGTAAGGAACCTCTGGATTGAGTACATAGTTACATGCAAGTACATAAGGTAGGAACCTCTGGATTGAGTAAAACCTGCATAGGTATATGCAGGTTCATAAGGTAAGGAACCTATGGATTGAGCACAACCTGCATAGCTTTATGCAGGTACATAAGGTAAGGAACCTATGGATTGAGCACAACCTGCATAGCTATATGCAGGTTCATAAGGTGAGGAACCTCTGGATTGAGCACAACCTGCATAGCTATATGCAGGTTCATAAGGTAAGGAACCTCTGGATTGAGCACAACCTGCATAGCTATATGCAGGTTCATAAGGTAAGGAACCTATGGATTGAGCACAACCTGCATAGCTATATGCAGGTTCATAAGGCAAGGAACCTATGGATTGAGCACAACCTGCATAGCTACATGCAAGTACATAAGGTAGGAACCTCTGGATTGAGTACAACCTCCATAGCTACATACAAGTACATTAGGTAGGAACCTCTGGATTGAGTACAACCTGCACATATACATGCAAGTACATAACTTAAGGTGTGCATATATGACACTTCTTCCCATTTTCATAAGAAATTCAGTTTATTTCTTTTACCCTTTTTCCCATGTCGTATTTTTATTTTTATTGATAAATTCAGAGATCTTTCTTTCAAAGAAACCAAACCAGCATAAAGATAGTTTAAGTCATATTATTCAATAGAGTACATTCGTCTAATTTAACCAGCGGTTTTAAACAAAATGAGAGTCACATCCTGTGGTTCTGTCTTAAAGCTCTCCACTGATCAATACATAGAACGACTGGAACTGAGCCTAATACCAAACTTGTCAAAATTTCAAAGAACCACTGATCTTATCACTGTACACCACTCACAAGTATTCTAAGCACTGTAGTGTCAATGATCTTGTGGACTCTTGCACACATCCCATTATAGAAGTCAAAATGCTTCAAAACTGTCAGAAATTAACAGAAATGATGATATCACAAAGAAAGGGAAAAATCTTGATGGATCTCGACTTAGCTAAGAGACAACTACAAAGATTTCATTCCACTCGCGTTTCGTCTGAAGAAAGTCTGCCAGGGTTAGCCTACTATAAATAGCTAGGCTGTTACAGACCCCATGGTCATTTTACTGATCCCCTGCTGACCCTGTTGCCTTTACAGACCCTCTCCCCCCCCCCCCCAACCCATTATTTCATGGAGTCCTTGGGATCCACAGACACCGGTTTGAGAAAGATGGCACAAAGTTAATGTTCTGTTCCTCCAACATGACCCTGCAGTGACTACATATAAACACAACACTGTGTGGAGCTCACTGGAATGCAAGTACTTCAGATAATTTTACTCCACATTAGAGATACTAATTACTTCAACTTTTGCTCTTTGTTCCCAAGAAACTGCTAACAAACTTTTTAAAGCAAATACTTATATTTATGTTATCTATTTTCATTATTTTCTCATTTCTTTCCAAAGCTCAAGGAAGCAAGGGCAAAGAAAAGTTTGAGACTGGCCTGGGAGAACTTGGAGAAGGCACGTAAAGTACCCTGGAAGAAACAAGCGCAACAGGTAACAAAGCCTGTCCCATCAATCAAGTGTGGTTTTTATGAAAAGAACTTGCTGGGTTTTCTTAGTTTACAAAATAATCTGGGCTACCTTACACCTGACCATTTGAATCTATGCAATCATAAATTGTACGTAAATAAAAGGATACTTCTGAGTTCTTCTTGGTACAGCGACGAAAGCAGGTCTCAGCAATTGAATTATCCAAGGATGATTCCAAAAACGTGAAAAGTGGTCGTTAAATCACAAACGATAATTTCGCAGAAAATTATGTGTAGTCTACTTCCGAGTGGTAGATACGGAAGGAGCAATTAGTGGGCGTGGCCCAGGGAGCGAGGGCGCAGTGCTAAAACATTTCCAAATGTGTAGTTAGGTAGATAGAAAAGTGCAATTTTGGAGTGGGAGACAGGTAAGAGGGGAGCGAAGTAAATCTGTCCATTTGAACCTATTTTGAAAAAAATGGATTAATTAGTATCACCCTCCTTCACAATAATTGTAGGCCTATCATCCAGCGAGGGGGAGTTTCACTGGTCCATAGCTGATGTTCAATTCATCAAACCCAACACAAAAAAAGTAAGACCCATTTTTCCAAGGGATAAGCAGAATTTTATTTCTGATGTTTTGCCCCTGTTACGTGTTTACTTTCTTTCTTCTCACAAAGGTCACCAACAAAATGCAACAGCTCTTGGCGGAGATGCCCAAAAAGCCACATACGTAAGTAGCCAAAGTGAAAATTGCTAAGTTGTGTAGATTTGTTTGTCCTAATTGCAGACTTGTTCCTTCTACCAGTTAATTGATCCAGCAAGAACAATAGCCTGTTTAATTAACTTAAACAGGCATGAGCTTTTTCCGCGAATTCACGAAATATCCGTGATTTCTTTTCTACCTCCGAGATTAACACCTCTCAATTTCTGTGAATTTCTAAGAACAGCTTTGTATCATTTGATCCGTCGTTCGCATGTTTTTCATTACCTATGGATATCCAACCTGCAGGAGAACAAAAACTATTATCCTAACACACTGTAGCATACGCAAACTGGAGCCTATACCGCAATTTTTGCAAAGTTCCGTGATTTTTTTTGTATCCCAGGCTCATCCTGCTTATAGGATCAACTCCAGTTTAGTCTTCTAGCTCTTCCATCTCTTGACAATACCTTTTCAGTAATATCCAGCAAAACAATAGCATGTTTAATTAAACTTTTAGGATCAAGTCCAGTTTAGTCTTCTAGCTCTTCCATCTCTTGACAATACCTTTTCAGTAATATCCAGCAAACAATAGCATGTTTAATTAAACTTATAGGATCAACTCCAGTTTAGACTTTTAGCTCTTCCATCTCTTGACAATACATCCATTCATTCACACATCTGTCTATTCATGCTTTCAATCCCCATGCATATATTCAACTGTCCATTCATTCATCTATCCCTTACCATTCTATTCCTTCCAACTCAGTTGATAAGTGTATTTCATGCCATGAAACTTGATTTGCTGGTAGTCTATACAAGGAAGCTTTCAACCTATGTTTGCTTGCAACCTTTGGTTTCAATCTGATTTTCTTTGCATGGGATAACCGGTATCAATGTGCCTCTGTTTTAGGAGCGCTTACGGAATCTTCACATCGGAAATGATGAGAAATCAGGATATCGTGAAGCTCGATCAGAAGAACAAAATGAAAGCCGTCGCTGAGAAGTGGAAGAACATCAGCAAGACTGAAAAAAGAAAATACGAGGCAAAGAAAGACAGGCTCTGGAAAAAACATGAGAAGGACGTAGAAAAATACAAGAAGGTAACCGATGACGACAAAGAGTCAGTTTGTGGATGGTGTGTTCGATTCCCAGATGACATGTTCAATTCCCAGATTGAGGGTTGCATGTCCAGTATCATGTGTTAGCATGGCAGGGTTCCAACCTGAAAAAGTTTATTTTGGGGGTGTGTGGAAGGGTGAGGATTTTTTTTAAACGAATGATATATGACATGGTCGTAGTTTGCTTGAAGGGGTCTATCCACGTCTCACTGTGGGAGCCCTAACTAGCTCCATGCTATTGACATTCTATAACAATGATATTTATGGTTATTTTCTGATTTGTAAAAATTAATTTAAAAGGTAAGACATTAAAACAGGCTGGAAATATTCATCCACAGATTTTCTGAAATGTAACCAGCTGTTTTACGTGCTTTTTTTCCCTACTTTTCTAAAATTATTTTCTTTGTATTTTCTTTAGTCTCTATCTTCCACCGATCAAGAGCTCTTGGAGAAAGTTCTCACAAACCCTATTCCAAAGACCAAACAGAAGGTAAGTAGAACAACAAATCAAAGTGGATAAGGTTTTATGAGGTATTTTACTTTCTGTTGGGAGGATAACAGGATGAATAATTTGAACAAAGTCATAGATGGTAGAAGTCACTAAGGTATTCCAGAGTTCGAGTCACTCCAAGATTAATGTATGTCGTCCAGTTACAGAGTTGTTGACAATTGACAATTCATAATCATGGATGTTAAATATGAATCTAAGAGACTGACCTCGGTCAGCTTGTGGCTTTGATAAGACAATGATGGCTTCTTCCCCAGTTCCTGCTTGCAGGAGGATCTAAAATACATACCTACATTACAGGTCATTAGTATTTTCAAATTTTTAGGGTGTTTCAACTTTCTAAAAACAAAAACATTTTAATCCACAATTCAGTGGTTCAAATCCCGTTCCAGCCAACAACAACAAAATATTGCTTTCACAACATGTAAAATAAACTGTTGTAAATTTTAAACCTGTAAGTGACACCTTATCAACGGCGGAACAGAGTTTCTTCGTTAGTTTAGCATACAACATTTTATATTTGATCACACCTACCTGGAATTTGAGTAACAATATCTATGACTGGTCCGGGTTTTTGGTTTCGATGATAATGGTAACCAATGCATTCATGATGGCGTATGTGTGTGCGTGTGCATGTGTAGTGTGTGTGGGTTTGTGACGCCCAGCTTGTAAACACGATATCTCAAAAGGGAAGGTCTTAGTGTGTAGAAGTACCACATTGAGTACAAGAAGCCTATTGTTCTTGGTGGAGGTCAAAGGTCATTTGGGGTCACCAGGGGTCAAATTGTGAAAACCTTGTAAACACGATATCTCAATACTGGAAGCTTGGGCAGACCTTTAATTTAGTGTGTAGAAGTACCACATCGAGTTAAAGAAGCCTATTGTTTTTTGTGGAGTTCAAAGGTCATTTGGGGTCATCAGAGGTCAAATCGTGAAAACCTTGTAAACATGTACACCCTCACTATACATTACATCAGATTCATGAAGAAAATTGCTCCTGTCACATCATCGAAACCACAATGAATTTTTGCATCCTGGTTTTTTTTTCTCCATTTGTTTACAAAAGGTTACAAAGGCCTCGACTGACACCAAGGACGGAGAATCGTCAGAGGATTCAGATTCTGAGGAATCTGAAGAAGAGGAGGAGGAAGATGAAGGAAGCAGCGGGGAGGATGACAGCGATGAAGATGGAGACAAAGGGACGGAGGAGAGTGCGGAAGAGGAAGCTACCGTACAAGAGAAACCGATCAAGCAAGAACAATCATCGGATGACGGAGCTTCGTCCACTTCAGAATCTTCCAGTGAATCCGATTCAGATGATGATAATTAAAAAAGGTAAACTTGTATGAAGACTGCCTATATTTCAACCTCTCACACACACCGATTAAGTAACATCTTGTTACCCATTGGAAGACTTTTGTCAACAACTAAAAAAACACCATTGAGTAGGGTTGGATAAGACAATTGTGGTGGCAGGATTGTGTTTTATGTTGCTCATAAAGATTTTATCTTTGCAAAGCATGAGCTTTTTCCGCAAATTCGCGGAATATCCGTGATTTCTTTTCTACCTCTGGGACAGAAACTATTATCCTAACACACTGTAGCATACGCAAACTGGAGCCTAAACCGCAATTTTTTCAAATTCCGTGATTTTTGTTTTACCCCAGGCTCATCCCTGTTCTATGTACAATAAAAAAAAGACAAAGATTTTGATTTTCTCGAGTCAATACTGATAAGAGTAAAATCTCTTTTTTTTCAAATGTACAAAAGCTTCTTTGGGGCAAGATTTCCAACTCGGATCAAATATTTCATGTGTCATACTATGCCAAGGCTTTGCTTTCAGGTGATACTCGGGTTGCTGAAATAAAAATGTTGGACATATCTGACATCTTTAGGTTGATAAACCACATCCTTGTGAGATTTTTTTATGGCAGAGATATTACATTTTCAAATTTGGTAGTATTTAGCATCTGGCAACAGCAGTGGGAATGATGTCATCATAAATCACAGCAAATTCAGCTGAAACTGTTCTTTTGTTCATCTTCCTGAATCAGAGCAAATATAATGTTTGTTAATACAAGCAAGTTGTATTTTGATGAAATTTCTAAATACAGAAATGCCTTGGCAGTGATCAAACATTTCAAACGTATTTAGGGTTCAAGAAAATTAGTAACAACATTAGTAACAATATTAACAATTAGTAACAATTATTAACAATATTAACATATTATTATGATTTAACATATTATTAATTAACATATTATTTAATTAACATATTATTAATTAACATATTATTAATTATTAACAATATTATTATTATTAATTTTATAATTATTATTATTTAATAATTATTTTATAATTATTATTTTAAACATATTATTAATTAACATATTATTTAATTAACATATTATTAATTAACATATTAATTATTAAAAATATTAACATTAGTAACAATATCAACAACATTAGTAACAATAGGAACATTAGAAGCTTTTGAGAACATTTGCAGTGAGAACATCACAGACCATACATACTGGGATAGACTCCTCTGGAAGAACAAGGGTTTAGCCAGTCAAAGGAGATTACATTTAATCAATCATTCTTGAGTTAGGAACAAGATATTGAGATAGTAGTAAGTGATATTTATATAGCGCATAATCAGCAAAGCTGCTCAAAGCGCTTTACAAATGTAAAACCTAAAGACAAATAGTAACAAAAACCAAAATATTAAATATATAGAACCAGTAAGGCAAAAAATGTAAAAGCCAAAAGCAACAATATAAAAAACACACCCGTACTAAACGATACTGAAAACTAAAACGCATATAGTCCAAAACAATTTCAGAAGTATGTAAATAGTAAAATAGATTAAATCATAGTCAATGTTTAAATATAAATAAGTATGAGAAACTATAGTACAGTAAGACAATTATTGTAAAAGGCTAAAACAGATAGTAATAAACACCCAATACTAATACCAGATGGGGTATTTAATCTAACCAATTGGAGTATTTTTCTTTTCCATGTAAGTCTCATACTGTCTGTCACCAGCCTATCCCTTTAAACAAGGCAACTGTACCACACAGATTACTGGAACTGGTTCTGTTTTTCCCATACTCTCTGCCACAAAGAAAAACTGGGTTTCCATACAAAACATTGTGTCAATAATCCTTGCCAAGATAGTTGATATCAGTTTATTTTTGTTTCTCTCACAGATTTTCAACTTTTCCAGATGTTCGGTTGTGACACACAGATGCACCAGTTCCAACAAGTTTGTAATTGAAAAGATTTTTTTTTTATATAACTTTTTGCGATTTTTTTGGGCTCAATTACTTCATAATAACATTTAAGAATAGCTTTTTCCCCACTTAGTTTACTGACCACGTGTACCTCAACATCAGTGTTTAATGTTTCGATATTGAGTTATATATATATGTTTATGTTAACCAGTCGGTTTTAAACATCAATAACCAAACAAGAAGAAAACATACGTTAGTATTTAGTATTGTTAAGCGTTATGCAGGGACGTCAGCATCATGTTTTGGTTGCTTCTGAGCAAATATTAACAAAAAAAGCTGTAAGTTTCATTGTCAGAATTGATTATCATCTAGTCAAAGCAAAAATTACTGTTTACCACAAGAAGGATTTTACCTGGAAACAAAACACAAGACGGCTGAGGAAATGTCATGCAAAATGTTACTGTAAATATGCATGTTTCATAAATTTAAGCATTGTTTCCACAAGAAGGAGTTAACAAAAATGTGGCCAGAAAAATGTTGCAAGATATGTAATCTGTTTTTAAAGATGTGAATGTGTTTGTCATTGTTTTAACATTAGCTAGAATTTGGATATGACAGTATCAGTGAAGTCCTTAAGACTGCGCATTCTGCTTCTACTGTTACCCTTACCCCCTCCCCTTCCATGCAGCTGAGTGGGGGTACTACCCCTCCCTACCCATGCAGCTGAGTGGGGGGGGTCGGCATCCAATGTATTCCCATGGTTCACAGAACAATTTAAACTGCATTAAGTTTCAGAGTGTTTTATTGGGTGAAGGCAGTACTTTTGCAATATTAAATACATTAATTTTAATCTTTTTTTTAACATCATGTGTAACATACATTATTTTACTTTGTTTCATTAAGATGTATTTACCACATTTTTTGATCTTTTTTTAACGTCATGTGTAACACATTATTTTACTTGTTTCATTAAAAACAAACGAAATCCAACTTTTATTTCATTTTAAGGGGGGGGGGGGGGTGGAGGATGTTTCCAATAATTGTTGTTAATAATGTGGTCACAATTTTCGAAGTCATGGCAAAAATACCACTGATCAGATATAACACATGTTTATTTTGCAATGGTATAGTTAAGTTGGCTTTCAGGGTCTTAGCATTAAAGAATCATGTTGAGAGAAAAAGCAACAACATTTGCACTATATCCTGATTTTTAAGTACTTTTAAAAGTTAGTGAAAGTTCAGACAATACTTGGATAAGTGCATTGGTTGTGTAATTTACAGGTTACTGGCTTTTTGGTTGTTTTATGCCAAAGAGTGTAGTATCAGATGTAGATATAGGAAGGTGTTGGGGTTGTCCACCCCTCCTCTCCCTCCCTCCTATCCATTTTTAATTTTTCTTGGTTAATTTGGGAGTTGGTTATTATGTAAATTTACAGGTTGTTTACAGAACTGTATCTGAACATGTGTTTGCTACTTAAATTTTTTGTTGGTTTACCATTTCAAATATATAAACATATTTCACGCCACATTGTTCCTGAGCCTTATCAAGACAGATCTTTTGAAATGATAATATTTACCTTGTTTTAGAAAGGCTAAAATATCAATTATTTTTAGTATTTTATTATTATGGTAAATGCCATGTTTTTGGTCTTTTTATCATGTGACAAAAGAGACACTGACATAATCTCTGTAAAAATCAACTTTTAATGTTTTATTTGTTACTAATTAGTTCTGTATATATCCTTGTTAGATTTTTCACAAAAATTGTCATTGTTTCGAATTTGGTACTACCGACATTTTTAAGTGCTTTTAAACAGCTCACATGCTGATTGAAACGAAATATAGCCTACTCAATTATTGGAAGTCAACTAATATCTTAATCTTTATAAATTTATTTTGTGGAATAGCGTCCTCTATTGGGCCCAACTGTCTACGACATGACAGTAGTGAAGCCCTCCCATGGGGTAATCCAGAGCTACCCCTCACCCGTTTCCACGCAGGCGCAGAGAAAACCCGACGGGCAGTGGCGTAGCCAAGGGGGGGGTGTGGGGGGGGGGCGACAGCCCCCCATGAAAGCTTGTCCCCCCCACTGGGATTTTGGGTGTCGAAAAAAAATTACATGTGCGAAAAATATATCATTGATCTGAATGGTTTCGAATCTCCATGATGACCACTCATGAACGACCCTCCGACCGCGGACCGGCAGTAGGCTATAGTTGCTGAAAAACCGGACGTGACATAGCGCATAGGCCGGGTTTTCACTTCTGGGGCGTACCCTGATGCTCTTAAAACCGCTAAAAAACCAAATTTTCAAGGAGACAATACTATTGCTGAGAATCAGTCTATCACCCTAATAATGTTTCAGACGCAAACTTTGATCATTTCAGTTTGACATATAGTTCGGTCATTCAGTATGTTACTTGGCTGAAAGCCCAGTCAATCTTTCCTTATTTTCCACGCGCAATTTGCAGATTTGTCAATGCCGGTGTCAAACTCACAATTTGTGGTATGACTCCCAGGACGGCAAGTCGAGAAACTCACATGCAGTCGCGGCGGATAGCTTCCTTCGCCTATAGTATGTCCGGGGACATTTTGGGGCATCGTTCCAATAGGCCTATATCTGAGGCCCTGGGGTCATTCCTTGACCGACTTGGTGCGATATAATGTGCCCATTTCGAAGTAAATGTATTCACAGATTATTAGTTGCCATGGGTTTGGACAAATGAGGGGTATTCTATCCTGAAACATAGGGCAAAATAGGGCTGGGGTTTCCAGTTCGCCGCATCATTTGTCAACTTGCACTGGGTTCTATAATGTTGATGTCAATTGGAATCACTAATAACAAAAATAATCCACCAAAAATTAAGGCCGCATGAACTTTATTGCAGATTTCCTGAGTGACGAATTTGTAATTTTCTTCCGAAATCACGCAACTAGCTGGCTGCTATCCAGCCTGGCAAGTGCCATCTCCAGCGATCTGGCAGATATTGAAATCTGAAATTTTCTTGGTGTGCTGCGCGCCAACCGATGGTGGCGCTCCGCTTAGATAGTACTTGCGACCGGAATACTCGAATCGATTACGTCCCCCCCCCCGTTTCAAATCGGATTGACGCCCCTGCTTACATGGCTTGGAAAGTGTCATTTCCGACGATCTAGGAGCCTTTTTAGCTAAAAATTTCGGTACGCTGCGCGCCAACCCATGGTGGCGCTCCGCTTAGATAGTAACAAGATGCCCTCCCATGAAATGGTCAAGCGCCCCCCCACTAAAAAATCCTGGCTACGCCACTGCCGACGGGGTACTGTTCAAAGTTAAAGGGGGAGAGGTGAACGCTGAAACTAAATGTTAACATATGAATATCACCGTTCTGAGTGATACACAAAGAACTGTCGTGAACAACTCCCGCCCAGCTTCTCACCCCCACCCCCCCCCCCCCCATCATGCCTTAGTTGAATTTTGCCCAATTTTACTGATCTCCCGCTTTTGTGGATGGAAAACTGCAAATCTGCTTACCTTTTTTGTGAAAGTCAAACAAATAAACGTATTCATCAGAGCCGCTGATATATAGAGATATACTGCTCTGTTATTATAGTTAGCCAGTACTGCCAACTAGCTCAGTGGATTTAATTTCATTCATCGGAGACCATCGTGTTACATCTACCTTCCAGTCCTCTCATATATGGAAATTTCCGTAACAATTACAGAATATATTTACTGTTAAGTGTGAGATTTGGATGACAGTATCAAGAATCCATCACTAATTCCGGTTCATGTAGTGGTACAGGGGTACTGTTACAAGGCCCAGCCCGCTAATATTCCAAAGGCTGAAACCCAATGGAGTAGAAACCCAATGGAGTAGAAAGCACTAATTGTAAAGTATATAGTAGCTCACACGCTTCGAGCAAAGCAAAATTACCATATGAACAAAATGAACTTACTTAAGAAAGGCATTTCCTCACGCCAAGGCAGCCAGGACAGCTCTGACTATAACAGCTTCTAATTCAATGGAGCAGCAGTGTAATGGAATGTTGATGGATGAAGGTGAATTGTTAGTCAAGTGAGATGAGCATGGAATGAAGGTTACTTAATGTATGAATGGGCTATAGTAACAGTACTATATATTCCGTCTTTCTAAAGAAATAACAAATAAAAGGAATTCCAACCTATGAATCGGCAGCGTCGCCAAGTGGGAATGGTCTACATCTCCCCAAAAGTATGCGGTTTTGAAGCTGAAATAAGTTGAACTGAATTGAATTGAATTTATTTTCTACATTCCATTATTTTTACATTTTGAACAGTATAGGATAAATATAGATGGTATCAAATACAGTAAACAGTAAACATAGAGTATTGAAATAATATAGTTCTGGAAACGATGAAAACCACAAATCTCAATCCCCGGGGATTCGTTCCTTGACTCCAGGGGGCGCGCTGTCATGGTGGCGTTCCCCTGATCCCTCTATACCGACGGGGCTTCTCGCATCTACGGCCAGCTTGTATTACCCGCATTCTATGCTCCCTAAGTATTGCTCCCCCCCCCTCCCCTCCCTTCTCCCCACTTCCAAATATCTGGCAGTGCCTCTGTAAGGGGCTAGCAAAATTAATTTCCTCGTTGCAGTATTCTAACCGTGCACTTCTACGGTGAAGCGTTGGTATCAAATTTGATTGTAATGCTCAGAGGCGCTATAACAAAATTCTAACTACGATGTTGATCTCCTCTTGTTTTTCATTAAATTATAACATTGCCATCACTAAGCTAGAGACAAACGTTCTCTCTCCATATGACGTTCAATGTTCGATATGTATTGCAGTTCTAGTGTACTAGTCGATTGGCGTAGAAAAAGGAACACTTTCTTCTCCCTTCTGTGAAAATGGTACAGTCACAACAAATTAATGATTTAGTTTATGGTGCATAATTCATATCCTTCGATCACGAATGATGCATAATTCATAATCAATCATCACTTCATGCATAATTCATGAGTTCGATCATCGCCTTCTTCCAGTTTCCAGTCTCTCAGTACACCCTTTTTGGGTGCATTTGTCACAGCCATAATAACCAGAGTATAACTTCATACATTTCACAAAAGCTCTAGCAGGAGCATATCACACATAATACACCACAAGGTGACTTTTATGTTTCTTTCGTCATTTGGAAGACCATGGCAGAGTAAATCATTTAAGTCATATTTGTGGTATCAATCAAGAAGTCCAAATTCTTGGGTTTTGAAATTCCACAGGCAAGTGCTACTGGAAAAACTTTGACTGGTTGCAAGTACATTACGCCACACAGTATCGGACCTTATATTAACCGACTTACGCTGAGCTGTTGAAAACGGCACTAGCCAGGCTACCGTGTATATATGTTTGACTTTTTTTTTACTCAGTGTTGTCTTTACTATATAGGACTATTCACAGTTTGTAATTAAGTGAGTGCACTGTCGGAAAATAATTACTATATATGAAAAGAATAAGAAAATATTTACGATAATTACAAATAACTTTCAACATTTGATATGTATTTCCAAAGTATTCATTAAATAGTGTTTGCGTTTACATCGAAGCTGTAAAAAATACTGATTTTCTGCTTCAAAAAATTGAGTACACTTATCATACTGGGTTCTCGTGTTGAAAAAAAGTAACATTTTAGTAGTTTCCAAAACTGGCGCCTTTATGCATGTATATGTACTGCCCATGCTCAGCCTAATAACCACGCCTACACCGTCAGCAACGAACCAATATGTGCGTGCTTGCTGCAGGCAGTCGCCTTTGAGTGCAGCGATTGGGCCTTGCACAAAATCAGGTCCATATATAATGTAGTGTTGATTGCTTGGTCTTCGTTTATCTGCGTGAAGCTCTTCTGCACCCTTTTTATTATAAAAGTTGCCGGCTGCAGCATGCAATAACGGCCCTACGATAGCCAGCTAGCTGATTCACTGCGAGTATGCGTCTAAATTTGTTTGAATGCGAGTACATGCGATTATGCTTAGGAAAGAGCACTTAATTCCCAGTTCCGCTGAGTTCTTTGGTTGAAAGAATGAAGACCGTGCTTTTGGGTAGTTTCTTACTTTGGCGCCTCTTTTTTGTTCCAAGCCGTACTGCCGATGCTCAGTTCCTTATAGAACCATGCACGCTCCATCGCAGGAACACTGTCATACGCTGCACGGACAGGACCGGGTTGTCGTACGAACACAGTTGTATCAGGAATTTGCTACCAGCGGGTTTTTAAAGCCACCGTACTGGTAATGCAAGGCCGATCAAGCTCTTTTAGATTAACGTGCAGGACGTACAGTAAATAATAAGGCCTGCATGCATTGCTGATTTCCAGGCTTGTGGTCTGCGAATAAGTATGTTGTACAACTTGTACTTGCATCGTTAGCCTACTAATACTATGATGACAATCACAAGTTCACGTGAACTTATGATTGTCATCGTAGTATTAGTAGGCTAACAATGCAAGTATTATATGTATTAGTGGTTATAACGACTTTGTAAATGGGATGGGCTCCAGATCTGAGGATACGTGGAACCGCGTAAGAATATATGTATGTATGTATTTTAGATCCTCCTGCAAGCAGGAACTCGCGAAGAAGCCATCATTGGCTTATCAAAGCCGAAAGCTCACCGAAGTCAGTCTCTTAGATTCATTTTAACGTCCATCATTATGAATTGTCAATTGTCAACAACTCTGTAACTGGACGACATACATTAATCTTGGAGTGACTCGAATTCGGGACCTTATGATTGAAAGGCACCTGCGTTAACCACTGAGCTAACACTCCTTATATATTGACGGTTGGGTGGAAATTTGGGGAAGAAGCGTTAATATCCTTGGAGTCTAATATAATTATAATATAAGAATGATTCATCCACGGCGACTCATTAATTAAAGTGGTCGACAGCTATAATTGGAATATGTAACTTGAACAGCTTTCGATTTAGGCCTATGCACTGAACGGTTTACGTTAGTGTTGTATATCATGATAAGCTAATAATAAGCGTTTACTTTACAACCACAGAAACAATATGAATTTGGCCACTATAAACAGGAAACATTGAAAATTAATTATCTTGTTTTGTTATTTTCTTGACGAAGTTAGAACGTAATATATACGTATTTCACGAACGTCGTATTCACGTATAATTTATACGTAATTATAACGAAATTTGCAAACGTTTCTACAACGTAAAGTGTGACGTTGTATTAACGAATAATATAAACGTAAATAAAACGAAAAATGCTAACGTTTTTACAACTTAAAGTCTGTTACGTTATGAGGTAACGAAACTACAGCGTTATGTCAACGTAAAACTTAACGTTGTGTGGACGTACTATTCAAACGTTACTATAACTAAACGTGAGACTGTATATACAACGTTTTTGAAAACGTAACCTTTATTTCACGTTATTTAAACGTTTTTTGAAACGTTTTAAAACGTTGTGATATTACGGAGGTTTGTTACGTTTAATTTACGTTATCGTTAAATTGAGCGGACACCAACGTAAACACTACCCAAAAATAACGTTATTTTTAAGTTGTGTGTTAGCTGGGTAGATGACACCTTGTGGTAAATTGACCATTTGAGTCTGTTATGGTTTTCTCAGTTCCCGTAGAAACGGTTGTCATGTAAAACTTAATCTTCCTTAGAAGCGAGTCTCGGGGGTCGCCATGGTAGGGTGGCCGAAGCGTGGGAAAAAATAAGTTCGTGTGTGTGTGCGTCTGAGCGTGTGTCTGTAAATACCGCAATTTTGTGTTTAAAACTCCTAAACCGATTTTCAACGAAACATGGTAGAATCCTGTGTCTCGCAGACATCCAGAAGCAAAGGGTAAAGGTCAGAGGTCAAATAAGGTAAAAAGTGACTTAAGTGGCCAACACGTAATAAAGTCCTCACGGTTGCCTGCAAAGTTGGAAAGATGTTCTTAGTCAAAACAACAAACAAGATATGATAATCACGTTTGATGACGTCATGAGTTGCGTCACTTACAGGAAAATTATTTACAGTTTCCTCAGCTAACGAGATATATCTATCAAACTTGGAAAATTTGTTCCCATCTTGTTGTTAAAACAGTTTAAGGAAATCGGAAACTTTTTTTAAATTTCCAACGAGCAGTGAAAAGAGAATTAGAACAAACCGAACTGAATCTAGTCAAATGCAATTGTTAACTATAAAGGCGTCCGGTCGTGTTTTTTTTACATACCATACCAAAAGTACTCAGTACTCGAAAAAGTACTGGCGCACTATTCGAGCACCGATTACTTTCCGATTATTACACCACTGGTTGAGAAATGTTTCCAAACAGGAACTGTTATCTCCCTATAAGTGTAAACCTAGGTAATTCAGGATAGGTTTCAGTTCAATAGATAAAAATTGAAACCCCGCATGCATCACCAAAATTGTATCGGTTATTTAGTAAACTTCTTGGAACTTTTCACAAGTGCTGGGAGTTCATGCTAAGGCATGCTCAGTACAGATACCTTTGAGCGCATGCGTTTTAGGCAGTGCCGGATTTACGGCGGGCCCACCGGGGCCCTGGCCCCAGGCCCCCACATTTAGGGGCCCCAACATTTGAGTGTCCAAAAAAATGGAGGCATAAGATGCCTTTCTGTCCGTCCGTCACGTTGTACAACGAAGGTTATATCAGCCAAAAGTCGCATAAAGAAATAAAGTTTTGCTGTACTTCAATTCACCATGGATCTTTGTTAAGCTTTTGCAGCCAACCTTGACTTGGCCAAGTGACTTTTAATCTTCAGTTTTCTATTTACTGGAAGTGTACTGTACAATAGCTTCGTTAACTGGACAATGGGAGTATTGATTTTTATAATCCTCCTCTGTGGAGTTCTAGGAAATAGCCAGTGTAATGCTGTACAGGATGTTAAAGCAACTAGTTATAACAGAGACCAACTGCTTGAACTTAACACTGCCATAAATGACAGCACCATAATGTTGTTATTGGCTTTTGTGGAGTGCAGACGTGTTTCTG
>JAIPMN010014244.1:0-21588 GCA_020650975.1 Apostichopus californicus | reverse complement strand
ATTTATAAGGACGGAGAGAAAGTGTAGAGGAAAGGTTAGCCCAAATGTAGAGTTATCCAGGAATTTCCAGTCCCTAAGCATCTTGTTTGCTATTGTTACAGATGTGTAACTAGCACATGATTTGTAAGGAGTATAATAATGGCCCAATGTAAGAATGTAGCCGGACAGCTCCGGTGAACGTACCACGATGGGAGAAGTGTTGGATCTACTCGGAAAAATCTTGAGTCTGATGGGATGTTGGATGCAGGGTTCTTGGCTCATAAAATGTACATTGCAAGTAAATAAGGGATTACTCTTCTACAATCTAACAGCAATGTAATATCTTACAAAGGTGTGTGCCGTTATCAACAATGATTTGATTCATATTTCTTACTAGAAGTGTCAGTAGCTAGACTGATTATGCTGCATAGTATTTTATGTAGTAGTTCTTATAGTTCATAGAGGTTCGGTGGAATAGATACAATGGTAGAAAAGATAGAAAACAAAGGTGTGTGCCGTTATCAACAAAGATTTGATTCATAACTCTTACTACAAAGTGTCAGTATGCAGACAGATCATGCTGCATAGTATTTTATGTAGTTCATATTGGTTCGGTGGAATAGATACGAAGTACAGACAAAAATCGATTCAACAGGCAACGTCAAAGGTCATCGGTAATTCCCCCAATTATGCTAGACAGTCAAATTATGGTCACCCATTCTGGAATTTCAATAAGCATTCAAGTCACTACCACTCCAAAAGCAGGCACCCACACTGAGACAGTTTATGGTCTATTTAAACAATCCTCAATGGCTGGGAGTGATGTGGAAGATCACAACATTCAGGGATGCATTTTTGAAAACTGTCAGCAAATTTTAGCTTGCTAAAATGACCTGTACTATTATCATAGCTCTTTATAGTATTGTCTTTTATCTTGTTTTTGGCAAGAAACTTCAGAAGGTTTGAGAAATGTTAAGCACAGTAGACAGATTTGCAATCGATAACAGTGATCAAGATTTAATATGTTAAAGTATCCATGTTAGTTACAGTAGGTGCAGGAATGGGTTCAAATGAATGTTGAATTACTTGCTTATGGAAAGTCATTGACCCTGCATGATTCCTGCGTGATTAATGGCTGCTGTTTTAGGAAATGTTCCATTGAAAATGGTTTGATTGCTAAATTATATCTGTCACCATCAATGTCTAACAATGCTAAAATTAATCGAGAGCAAATTTACTACTTACAATTTCAGACAGATTTTCTGCATTGTGGATTCCTTGTAACGTGATTCACAATGTTGCCACAGTAAGCATCGGATTGAAGCTAAGCTGTCTCATTTGAAGACATTTGGGAGTTTGTAGCAGTTTGAACTCATCTCATGCTATTTGGAGTAGTCTTGAATCATTAAAATTCACCATGAAGGCCAGAACTATTAAGTGTAAATAAAGCAACAAGGGCGCCCTTTGTATTATGTTCTTACCCTCTTTATATGGAAGTTAACTATAAGTGGTTTTCCTATCACTTTAATATTTAGTCTTTTAATCTTCCATGAAATGATAATTCATCATGTTTCTATAAACAAGCAGACTAAGATTTTTTTTTTACATTTTTGTTGCATTGTAAAGATGGTTCAAAACGTGTAAAGTGTAAATATCGAAAATAGAAGGTAAATTGAAAAAAACTAATTTTGTTTGTTATCATAGTTTTCTTGTGGACTTTTTCATTTCAATTAAATTACTCCTTTTATAGTTGTAATTATTGTATTCCTCAGATTTAAAGGTTACAGCAGTAATGTAAAAAAATACACAATCTCTTATAGTGAAATATTGACCAAGAAGTTTATGAAAAGCTTGAACTATTTATTATGAATGGATAATTGGAACTTATGGTTGAACAAATTACTGATAAACACCCATGGATAGACATGGCACAATATAAGAATTGCTGAACAAGTTATATCATTGCATTTAACAAACAATTTAGGGATATAGGAAGGAATTGTGATAATTGTTCTTTTATATTAAAATTATTAGGCCTGAAGGCTGGCAGGTGTCAGTAAATCACCAGAAATTACATATTGTACAAGTCTTGAATTGAGCTATTACCAAAACGGCAGGGAAAAAAAGCTGAATTGATTTCTTTGTGAATTAAAGATACTCCATTTGTCTCTGACCACTTTAAATCTTAATCACTGAAATAGGTTTTATTTGGATATAAAAAGCAATCACAAGGCCTGAAGGTTGGGGGAGGGTGGGGGGGGGGGAGAGGGAAGAATCTTTATATTGAGAGTGCAAATCAGAGAAAATAACAATAGCTAGACAACACTTTTTTTTCATAATCCAGTTACATTATTTAATTCAAATGAATTACATAAATGGTAAAAATACAGAATAATAATCATAAATAATAACTATAAAGTGCCCGTATCCGACAGGAGTTGCTCATGGCGCTTTGCGAAATATAATGACCAACGATGAAATCAATAAATAAGTAAGTGATTATATGTGACCTGGAAAAGATAAGCTTTTAAGTTTGTTTGAATAGACTCATGGTATTGGCAAGCCTAACTTAACTGTTCTACACAGAAGTGGTCACTCCCTGACAATTACATACTTTGAAGTAAAAGTATTGAATATCAGAATAAAAGTAGCCACATTGTAAAGTAATACAACGAACCAGTTAACAAAAGAGTTGCGTGATCTAATTATTAAAATTATGCGTCCTAAATTATGAATTGTAGCACCATCTGTCCATTCATATTATAAAAACAAAAATAAGATTTCTAGATGTGGACTAGCACACTTTTTGCTCAATTACTGTTTGATGTAAAAGTGTGCTGAGATGGTAAGTTACATTGAATATCAGAATACAAAGAACCCCATTGTACAGTAAATACAACAAACAAGTTAACAAAAGAGTCTCCTGGTCAAATCTATGCCCCCTAAATTAGGTACTGTAGCACCGTCTATTCATTTTACAAACAAAAGACATGACTTTTATCTGGGGGCTAGCACACGTTTTGCTCAATTACCGCCGAGAACCGTACGAAATGTGCAACCCAATTTTGAGTCTTGCATTAAAAATTGGGTTGTTATAAAGGGCAAATTTCATTTTGTTTTCAAATCCTTCATTTCATGCTCTGAAATTTCAAAGTAATGACCATCATAATGATCATGTTACTCCCCTACACCTGTATGGACATTGACTTTCAGGAATAGTTTTGACAGGTCACCAGAAGAGCTTCCTTCACTGATCATTTTGGAACTTCTGGCGATCTTATCGTCTAAATAGAGTTAAAGTAAATTTACTTTAGATTTCCCCCAAAGGGTTTCACAATCCAAGGTCAGCTCATTTGAAACCTTACCGGTCTGATATTTGTGGATGAACACCGCATCACACGGTCAAACTTTCCCGTTTTGATGAATTGTAACAGTCACACCTATTTCTGCACCAGGGACTAACTCAGCATCTTTCTCACATGCTGAAAGAGGTGAAGGCACCCCATTCATCATCACTAAGGTGCAACTATGGGGAACAAAGTCTGCTTCCAAACCATTGAAAAAACAACCAAATCCCTGTTTCCCGATCAATGCAAACTAGAAATACGAGATCCATGGGAGAGTATGCTCCACAACACTGCAAAAGAGCATCTTATTTTAAGTGGTGGAATGAATTTGGTTTCTGGTGAGGTTTTGAACCAGGAAACTGATGTTTGTTGGGTAGACACTCTAACCACTACTAGACATCTTCATGCCAGAGAGATGTGACAGGAGTATGAGAAGACTGCGGTACTCATCACATTGAACTAAGCATATTTCGGGCGGTACTGACCGACTTTTATGAACCATATCTCCAACAGATAAATAAATTACCACCCGCCTCCCCATTCGATCATAGGAAACCAATTCTAGACAAGAGTCCGACATATAACTGTATACGTCTATGGGCTAATTATAATCTAACTCTTCACAACATTGTGAGTACATTACAGACTTTGAGAACCAATTATTTTCAGGCTACAAAGTATGACAATGTAGATGCTGACTACATTCGTTTCATATACAATTCAGCCTCATTTTCTCTCTCTCTCTCTCTCTCTCTCTATCTCTGTTATTATTGCTGTCGTTATGATACTCAAACAAGGAGATTTGAACCATACATAAAACGATCCTATCATAATCAAAGTGGTTTAGTTTGAAAATGAGGAATCCGTTCCATTTTAAACGGGGCCAACCTTTCTCACATTTGATTTCGACAGGATCCAACAGACTCGGGATATTTCACGTGCAATTCATCCACTATCTGGCTAAACAGTTCTCTGTTGGCAGCATTTTCTTTATCTTTACTGGTGTGAAACGTTTCTTTCCTCTTGTAGCCCTGATGTACCAGGAATCCTGAATCCATGACAACGAATGTAAAACCCGCCATGTACAGTTCGCAAGTCTTGAAGAAGGAGGACATAATTGAGACGTCATACAAAATATGATACACGATACTGCTTACAAAACAAATCTTCGGGCAAAATCTCTGATTTGTTTTAAGAATGGAGATGTCCCAACCTGTCCTAAATTCTTACTTTTCCATCCAGACGACCCTCTTCTTTGACATTTAAACAAGAATAGAGGTTTAATGTGGCAGGTTGAATATAATCACAATTACATATTAAATGCATATTTCATGTCTCATGAGATGTAGATATGTCACGTGACTTATTCCAAGCAAACGATGATACACTAGATTTCTTTCTTGCATAAGAGGTGCCCAAGAGGCTGATTAATGATAAGCTTCACCAGATCATAATATCGTCTTTCTGCCAAGACCCTTAGTATGCCAAGTAGCATAGGCCTAGGTATATATCTAAATTGAACCGTACTGGACCCTGACTAAATTGTTGATGTTTTTTTTATTTGAACTTGGTTTTCATAACTAATATATGTTTAAATCATCTGTTCAGACAACGATATCATATGACAATACATTCTAGTGACATGTGAGTGTTTTCGTGAAGTGGGATAGTGTATATGATATGTTGAAAACAAAGCCTTGTGTAGATACTGGAGAAGATGAAGATGACTTCCTGTTCCGGGATTACTTACGTTGCTGATCCTATTATAGCCGTACTGTTTGAAACGTTCGTCATATAGTGGGGCACTTTTGTGTACAATGAAGAAGGGTTCAAACATTGGTGTGTACTCCACTGCATATGCTACATGAAGACTGTCAACTGAACTCTGTAAAAGAGGCAAAAAAAAATAGAGTACCTTTGGTTATGACATGATCATAGCCATTGTAGGACTTAAAAGCACTGCCCACAAATATGCTAGCAACTTTAGCAAGACAGATAATGGTCACTCTTGACCACCTGCCATAATCGTTATAGTGTTTCCATTTTCACTGGCATATATTTACTGTTTAATATACCTCATTCTGTAGAAATGGGTTTTGAAGATCAGAACCTCATACTGTATATTAGAAAGTACTTTTAAGAAATGTTAGCACATGCTTCAGTTTGAAGGCTTCACTTGGATGGATTCGCACAAGTAACAATCTGAGTCCAACCAGGCTGTGAGAGAAATAATCTTCACAAAAACTCAAACAATATGCTCTAAGACTTACATTCTTCAGAGCAAATTAAGTCGAAAGTTCACTACCATTTGTGAAGGAGAATTTATATATATTCATTGAGAGACATAACACCACAACCAAAAATCCATACCACTTAGGACAAGTTAAACATCCATAAAGTAGAAAATGTTCCTCATTTTCAAGGAGGGATATGCCTAAGAAGTGTGTTCTTTGGTTCATGGAAATTCACTGACAGGATACATCCTTACAGATGATTTAGCCTAACCTGTGAGGATATTACGCGAATGTCACGTAGTGCTGTGTAAAATGCAACAAACATTTCGCATCGCAACGGTTTTGGCGACGAAAGAGATGACTGTCAAACCCTTACCTTTGTTTTGATCCAGCTTTCGTAGTCTGTTGGACTGTGACATCTGTAACAACTTTCAGTGTAAAATTGTCTGACCGTTCCATCACTAATAGCGTCTACTATTTCAGGCTTATCCTTAGGCACTGGTTTACCATCCTCCAGTTCAAACACAGGAAGTACATAAGCAGTCGTCTTGAAACTCGGTGTTAAACTCTCATATTTCAGAAATTGCAGAGTTTGTGAGAAAAGAACCGAACTGGGTAATAAATCTATATCCACAGTGAGTACAAAGTTTGTTCTTGCAGCCAACCGGCCAACATTTCTTAGGAGATTGTTGGGGTAAGGGACTCCTGTTAGCGCATAATTTTTGGTTTTGATGTGTGTCTTAATATGTGAATTTAAGTTTTTGCACGGAATTTTTATTCTGCGGGTTAAATTCAACGATCGTATTTGATCAACAGTGTCCATGGGAAGAACAAGGTGAAACTGCACATGATTTTGAATATCGGTGAAGCAGCTTGAAAAGCTGTGTATTACACTTAAAGTAGCTTGGAAGTCTTCGGAAGAAGTGAAAACAGCCAATGAAATGGGGCCTTTCCACCTCTCCACCAAAGCAGGTAGATAATGCATGTTGTGAGGGCTGCAGTGTGTTACCATGGTGACCGAATCTTTCGGTAGCCGGTTGTTGTCGGTCTCATCCGCAACCGAATGGTATATTTGGTAAGATCCTCTCGTATCCATCCGAAAGTATGACAGACGGTGACCTTTCTTCCTCCGCTGTGAAATTTTCTCAAATGTTTTCAACTTTCCAGTTTTCTTCATCTCCAAACAAGAGAAGATAACAAGGTGTATGACTTGCAAGATGAGAACCGTGACCACTAAGAGTACAAGTAGCCAAACAATAGGTGGTGATGATCGCATTTTTAATTCCTTTTCAGACCATTGTCGTCGAGAGAACAGAATAAATCTGTCTGTTAGTTGGGCTTGCTGCATGTGGGAAGTTCATCTTTTTGTGCCAAACAAAAACCTTTGCATACAATCTCTCTGCAAAAAAATATAAGAAAAATGATACAGGTCCACACAGCACATTTTAATGGCAACCTGGCAAGAACATGGCTGATACAATTCATGAATTTAAGTGAATTCATAAATAATAAGTGAAAAGTAAAAAGTAATAAGTGAAAAATAAGTGAATTCATGAATTTTAAGACTTTTACTCTTTCAAAAACCACATGATCTATAAATGACAATTATAAAATTATTGACTGATGCTTGACCAAATAGATGACATTAAACTGTTTCATCGTCAAAATTAGGCAAATTTTGCTTGTATTCATTCTGTCTTTATTCAGAGCAATATAAAAGCCAGAAGATAAATTTATTTCTTGATCTGTATAACATAGGAACTGATTCTAAACACCCTGTATGATGGTATACTGTAAATTTCCTATAGTAAGGGGATGAAGATCTCATCTGATTTGCTCAGTGGTTTAGTTCTATCTTCAGAAATATTGATTTCATCAATGGCTTGACAGAAATAGAAATTATTATACTCGTGAAGGTTGGTTGTCAAACTGCTCATGCATGCTTGAGGTTTCCTGTACAATTCTGCCAAACGGGTGGAATAATCCACGAAGTGTCTCAAAATACAACATTGATGTTTCCTTGTTTCACTGTTGTGAATTTGGCCAGTTTTGTTAGGGCTTGCAGATTAAAAAAAAAAAGTGGTTACTATTTGACTTACAAACACGGCAACTACAGTGTCTATCAGTGCAGCCACATTTATATTAAACAGTGCATGAAGTTTGGGGACTAGCGAAGTTACTGTATACCAGCATACAACGTACAAATTTCAAATGAGTGTATCAATTATCTCAATTATCCTTACACCTAGAGTAATGTAGGCTAGCCCGGGCATGGAAACATAATTTACACATAGGCTAAACCTACAGTAGAGGTTAGATCTGGACCCCTGCACTGGATATAGGCTCGAGAGATAATATTTCTCTAGCCAGCCCTAGATGGTATGGATATATGCCCTAGCTTCGGTGACACTGGGTTACTCTAAGCATTAGGCTACTAATACTATTTTGGGTACTAATTTAGAATCCGTCTTCTCAAATTTTATGAGCCTATGGTGTAGGAGCAATCATGTATGTAGACCTCTATTTGCCTAGATGCAGCCCTAGCCTAACTTAAATTAAAGGTACTGTAAGTTGCAGTCTACTTTCGATGTAGGGTACATACAACACTTATAACCAAATAGGGCCTAACTTTAGAATCCGTACCATATGAATGGGAAAGCTTACTGTACTTCGTATAGGCAAATTAACAAAGTTTATCCGGCTGAACGTGTGTGCTCCCAAATCAATAGAATAACAGTCAGTGAATAGGTGCGTTGTGTCGCGTCGCGTGAATGATTCGCTGGAATGAATTTTAGCCTGTCGGGTAGTCGAATGGTACGGATTCTAAATTAGTACCGAACGTATTGTTACCGTCTTTATTCAGCATATATAGCTAGCCTGAACTACACTGAGATCTTCGTATTTACAATACATTGTTTACATGTTGTGCATGTGTGAAATAGACTCGATAAATATTTGTTTGCAGCGCCACCGTTACTGATTGTATTAATTTCAAAATGGCCGCCTCCATACGTGAAAAACAGATTGGTGAGTTGGCAATTGCAATCCCTGTCATATTTCAGTTTCTATTCACGTTGGCAAAAAAGAGTAAACCCAAACATTGAATTGATTTTAAAACTCATTCATCTACAAAAGAAATGTATTTTAATAAACAGACTTGTGGTCTCTTACGTTAGACATGTTATGGCTAGTCTTCTATTCCTTGGTCCCCATATTGTAACACACTAATGATAGGCTATAGAATAGGCCTACGATATTAAAAATATCATTATCAATTGCTTCTAAGGCAACCCTTATTCTGTAGGCTACTTTAGGCTAAGTTAGGCTAGGAGATAATGACACAAACTTGGTCGTGGTAAATAACAATGCGTTAAGGTTGTATACAGCAACCAATGATTTAAGTAGCCAAAATTATGCTTATTCAGTTATTGCCTATCCCATTATTGCAAACAGTGCTTGGCTATAGTGATATTCTATCTTTTTAGCAATAGGCCTCGTCCTGACGTCATACTCTAAAGATGTGTTAAAGTAAGTGGGCCTGAAGTTTCGATCCTAGCAGGATCTTCAGAGGCTGAAGGGACTTTAAAGACTTTAAAGATGGTACTGTCGGGACTAGGAAAAGCTAGGTCTACACTAATTTATGCCATAAGCATAGCTATGCAAACAAAATTAGATAAGGCCTAAGTTACAAGACTAAGAACCATGACAGTTGTTTAGAATAAATATTAAATAAAGTGTACTATTTAATGCCTACTGTAGGGACCTAGCCTACCCAATGAATAGAGACCATTACTTTTACAAATGATCTAGCCTACTTACAATTAACTTCCCTCTTTACAGCTGCCTTGAAACGCATGTTGAATTTGAATGCACCTGTCACCAAAGGATCTTTGAATGAACCATCATGGAAGGTAGGCATAGAATGTGATGTTTGTGCTGTAGACAAATGTAACATGAAATATAGTTGGCCTACTCTGTATTAGTTTATATGTTGAGTATAGGTCTGTATAGTTTATGTCATTCACTTAATGTTATGGATGCAAAATATAGGTACAAACTAAGATCTAATTATATCCATCATTATGATTATACACGATCTGATCTGTTTAATTGAATTATTGGCCTAAATGTAAAAATTATAGTATGGATTATACTGTATAAGGAGGTACAGTACAAGACAAAGATGATTTGTCAGTGTAGAGTGTGCTGAAAAAGTTGTTTGAATTAAAAATAAGTTCTTTGAGTAATTTGATTACATCCCCTAAACTCACCTATGTTACTTGCTTCCTTTGTTGCATATTTAAACTACAACACCATGCAGGTTAATGATAGATGATAATTTCTTTCCACACTTCACAGATTTTGGTATACGATCGATTTGGTCAAGACATCATCTCTCCTCTGCTGTCTGTCCGAGAATTGAGAGATATGGGAGTTACTCTCCATTTGTAAGATTTTGTTGTTTCAATGACTCACACATGACTATTGTCCAAAGTTTCATTGAATAGTGCAGGGTTGAATAATTGTAAATTGCTGCAAACATATTTTGTGCATTATACATGCCTCTGACATGTTTTCTTAATTCATTTAGGTATCCATCTATGTAAATCTTAAAAAGTTTAGGTATGGACATCTTTCAACAGATCTATGTAGCCTTGAATTGTGTATATATTTTCATATCTCACAAGTCTGATTTATAATTACCAAATGTTTTCAGAATCCTCTTTCAGGACAAAATTTTTAACGATAGTCAGAGGCTGGTATTTCATTGCAACATTTACTTTCTACCTTTTACTTTTTTTTCTGTTTCATTTCTTGATGAATGTCTTAAAAGATGGCATTCAGAAAAGAATATGTTGAGGTCTGGCAATGGCATCACTTTCCAAGGCACCGTGGCAACTTTTGTCCTCAGCTCTTTACCCTTTGTGTTCAATAGATGAGGTAGGGAGGTGGCGGGGGCTGTTATTGTTGTTGAAATTAAAGCCCTGTTGTTGGCATCAAATAGTTCATGTTTTATCACAAAGTTGTTTGTTGTTGTTGTTAACAGACTATTGCACTCTGATAGACAGACAATCCCAGATGTTCCAGCAGTTTACTTTGTTTTGCCATCAGAAGAAAATGTGCAAAGGATATGTCAGGTAAATATTGACAGCTGAAAACAACTTCCTTAATATCACTTAATGTTTTATTATGTTCACCAGAGCTCACAAAGATGATGGTTGCACATCAACAATGCATCATTGTAAGGGATGCCAGTATATAGACGTTCTCATGTCATTCATATTGGGGTTGGGGGAGGTCATTGGTTTTACATAAAAAAATGTGATCCTTTGAGGAGCCTTAAATGATGTAGAAATATGTCAGTTGTAAATTGGTGTCCCATGATGTCCGTTAACACTAAACTAACCCCTCTAAACATGTATAAATATATATATATGTATATGTACAATGATATGTTTGCCTTCCTTCGTTTACCTTTTCCCACTGATGGAATATCTTTTCCCTTTCCAGGATTGTCAAAACCAACTGTACGAGAGCTATTACTTAAACTTCATATCTGCAATATCAAGACAAAGACTAGAGGACCTAGCCAGTGTTGCAATCTCAGCTAATGCTATCAGTCAAGTTTCAAAGGTATCATAATGAGTACTCATTTCATTTACAATAAAAAAGCAACCTCCATTTCATTGTTGTTTACAATGTTATTCAATTTGTATTAAACAATGGAAATGTTCAACACTTCTTACTTCAGTCATTCAGGGGATCACTATGCTTAGACTCCAGGGTACAACAGACCGCTCTTTAAGTGTGTCCGAAATCTTTCATTCGACGTTGAGTATAATTCGTCATGGAATCTCTATCACAAATTTATGAAACCTGATTTGCAAATTCATGGAATCTTTGACAAATTTGACGAAATTTTTAAGTTGTTTCGTGTGATTATAATACCTTACATTTTTATTCATGACAAGTTTTGCATGCATGTTTATTGGCGAAAGCTTAGACATATTAATTGTGCTGTTATGAGTTCCCTCAAAAGCAGATCAGGTAACCAATTGGGGTGGGGGGGGGTGGGGAGAGGGGGGCCACTCTTCCATAGGTGGATCCAGAGTATTTGTTGTCTGGTTTCTTGCTTTGTCTGCATTACAACAATGTTTCCTTTTAACCCATGTTTTTAAGCATTGCTTGAATTTATTGTGTATTATTTCCTGTAGGTCTTCGACCAGTACCTTAACTTCATATCCTTAGAAGATTACTTTTTCATGGTCAGGCATCAGAACAGACATGAAATTTCTTACTACGGTGAGTTAAACATTTTTTATGCAAGTTCTGCAAGTTTTAATCCGCTCACACATTGAAGTGTTTGCATATGCATTACAACGATGTTAATAGTTAGCCTGCACTTGAGTGACACATGAAGTAAATGTGAAGTGATCCTTACAAGCAGATATTCAAATCATGTCGGCCATCGAGAGCTAAACCGCGTATACTGTTGAAGGATAACAAAATATTAAGTAATGCTTTATTTTGATCCCTAGCTCTATGGGTCCTGAGAATTTGTGAAGTTGTAGTGTGATGACGATTCCTGTAATTTTTGAGTAGTTCCGGACTTACACTGAACAGAGCTGCATGTTCATATATATTTTTTGGAAAATTTTGAAAGTTTTATGTTAACCTGTTTTTCAGTATCAGTTGAAATGAAACACTTAAGTCTATCAAAGAAAAGGGGAAAAGCAAAAAGTGATTATAGCTTGTGTTCTTTCAATCATGTTTTTGACAGGAACTGTATAAAGTCATGGCTGGTATCCTTCACAACATGATCTCGGAGTCTTCTAGGAGGAAGAGACATTTGAAAATACCAACTCATAATAATGTTCATAAAATGTAGAGAATTAACTCCCATGCATGGTTGATACCATTAGTGTTAGTTGTTGAATATTTCAAAGTTTGTTTTCTCTGCATCTCTTTCAACCCTATCTGGTCATTTGTGGTAGATTTGTTTATAACTTTTTTTATGTATGATATTCAACATAATGAACTGATAGTAATTTTGTGGAGTTGCTATGTCATGTTTACTGCCTTTTCTGGGTGACAGAAACATAGGCTTGTGTCACTTCTGTATGTACATAGTTTGATAGGCTGCTTAGAATACATTTGACGATTAAAATGTTGCTGTTTTAAAGTTGTTTCGTTTCCTACCCTCGTCCTTCCCAGCTATCAACCGAGGAGATGTAAAAGATACAGACATGGACTCCATCATGGACACTATTGTTAACAGCCTTTTCTCCTTTATGGTTACCATGGGTACCGTGCCTATCATCCGCTGTCCAAGAGGCAATGCAGCTGAAATGGTAGCAGAGGTGTGTAAACCATTGCCCCCCCCCCCCTCCTAATACGCAGAGCGGAAGTAGTAGCCCTCAAGCAGTTATTTGGCACCTGCGAAATTATTACTTTATTAATACAAGATGTCTTAGAAACTCATGCAGTCCATTTGGTTTAGTTCTAATAAACCATGTCTCTCTTTCCATGCAGTTTCACTGAGCTGATTAACACAGGCCGAATTTCAGAGGTGGAGAGCTAACGACAGCTTGAATGCATTTAAAACGTCATTCAGTGTTTAAATTTGTATCACAAATATAGAATTATGAAAAATCAATGGAGGAAAACAAAAATATTTGTTGATATGTCAAATTGCTTTCTTTCTCAAAATCAAGTTTGGTTGTATATTATTTTTTGCTATTTCGTTATGCATGGCTTCAAACAGTTAATTGGAATATTTTCACATGCTGATATAATTCCATATATATAATTCACATTTTTGGATGAAAAAGAACATTATTTTGATCATGAATGAAATGTCTTGATTTGGTGGCAAGGTAAACGCTACCAACAAGAAAGTTGATAATACTTCCACAATAACCATTATTTCTTTTGCATCTATCGCACAGAAACTGGACAAGAAATTAAGAGAAAATTTACGAGACGCACGCAGCAGCTTGTTTACCTCGGATTCTTTACAAGCAGGCCAGTTCAGGTAAGAAAGAGAGAGAGAAAAAAATTCTTGTAAGAATAAATGAAAAACTATTATTAGAGGATTCTGCTGGTACTCTAAAGAAGTATTCAAAGATCAAGTGACTTTTTACTCTGGAGTACCAACCGCTTTTGGTCTTTCGGCAACATTGTTCACTTGGTCCAAACAGCAACCCCAAAGTGAAGTAGTCCAAATTTCCTGCAAATTTCCTTTTGGTCAAATTGTCTTTGTAAGCGGGGCTAGTTCAGGTTATATGCAGACAATTGTAGGACTGAAAGTATTTACTGTTCTCATAATAAGAACTGTTCAAGATTAGTTGAACTGGTCACATGATCATGTAACATTGAGTTGAATAATTTGCTCAGGTTTTAGAATATACCTTATTTGGACATTTTGAGTGCTTGTTTACTTGTTTCTAAGCAACATAAATTATAATCAATTGGCCCTATAAGTAGTTTTTGGGTGTGTAGGACCAAAAAATATGAAGGGCCTCTTCTTAAAAAGGAGAGAGAGAGGGGGGGGGGGATGGAGGGGGTCATAGGACTGTCCAATCATGTTTGTGCTTGGTCAATTCATGAACCCTGCAATATTAAACCATGCAAGGTAAGCAAGACAAAGGACTAATTAAATACCTAGAGTATAATTATGTTCCATTCAACATGTGGAGTCAAACAGGCTGTTAATCTTCAGGTAAACATCCAAACAACTGAGGTAAAATTATCTTTGGTTGGTGGTGCACTCTAGAGAAAATACTTCCGAGTGAGGGATCTAGTAAATGATCAATTCAGTATCATGACATCACCATTTTCTTATTTTTTTTTTTTTTTTGACAGCTTCCAACGTCCACTATTGGTCATCATTGACCGTAATATAGACATGACCACACCCTTCCATCATACCTGGACGTACCAGGCCCTTGCCCATGATGTGCTAGTGAGTCATTGCTACTTTAAATTTACAATTTTCAAAGAAGGTTGTCAGTTCAAAATGAAATAGATGGCATTATGTTTGCTCTGGAATAGGTCAGAGATATGACATTTTGGAGGTGAAAATTAACCTGCGTAAGATATAATCTTAGATTACAAAATCAAACCACAGATAGGTAAATTGTGTCCATTATACATAAAATATTGTCTTAACTTTGTCGTAATTTTCATTTGCCTTTCCTATCTGAAGTTTTCATATCTTATCCTGCTTTAGATTATCTTTGCACTTTTTTACTAATATGATAACCCCACATTGGACCCCCCCCTGCCCCTGATTGCCCATGGCTGAGAGTGATTGTTGCATGTAACGTAAAGAAATATGTAGTCGTGTTTCATCCTGTAAATTACCATCACTAATTGTTTTCCTCAGGACTTGAATTTAAACAGGGTTGTAGTAGAAGAAAAAATAGACAAAGGAAATCCTGCCACGGGTCAACCACCTCGGATAAAAAGGAAAAACTATGATCTTGCATCAAATGATAAGTTTTGGCAAGGACAGAAGGGCAAGTAAGTACTTTCTATGATACTTGAATGAATAAATTGGCCTCTTGCCATCTTTGTGTCACTAATTTAACTAATTATTATCTACACTG
This sequence comes from Apostichopus californicus, assembly GCA_020650975.1. Lineage (NCBI taxonomy): Eukaryota > Metazoa > Echinodermata > Holothuroidea > Aspidochirotida > Stichopodidae > Apostichopus > Apostichopus californicus. The sequence continues at coordinate 6,417 of JAIPMN010014244.1, read as the reverse complement.
TACACTAATTTTTCAAAGTTGAGATTTGCAGCCTAGATCTGTGTAACTTAATCTCACAGTTACTTGTAGCAGCAGTCGGGGTTCATTCAACTTCAAACAATCGGGTAAAGAGGGGTATATGACGTTGACAGTAGCAATTGAGAACCCATGTACAGAGATATTGATGATATCAAATGAGAACACAAACAAGAACATTGATGATATCAAATGGGAACACACAGAACATTGATGATATCAAATGGGAACACACCCAGAACATTGATGACATCAAATGGGAACACACACAACATTTATGATATCAAATGGGAACACACACAGAACATTGATGATATCAAATGGGAACAAACACAGAACATTGATGATATCAAATGGGAACACACACAGAACATTGATGATATCAAATGGGAACACACCCAGAACATTGATGACATCAAATGGGAACACACAAAACATTGATGATATCAAATGGGAACACACAGATCATTGATGATATCAAATGGGAACACGCACAGAACATTGATGATATCAAATGGGAACACACATAGAACATTGATGATATCAAATGGGAACACACATAGAACATTGATGATATCAAATGGGAACACACAGAACATTGATGACATCAAATGAGAACACACACAGAACGTTGAGGATATGAAATGAGAACACATAGAACATTGATGATATCAAATTGGAACACACACAGAACATTGAGGATATCAAATGAGAACACACAGAACATTGATGATATCAAATGGGAACACACACAGAACATTGATGGTATCAAATGGGAACACACACAGAACATTGATGATATCAAATGAGAACACAAACAAGAACATTGATGATATCAAATGGGAACACACACAGAACATTGATGATATCAAATGGGAACACACACAAAATATAGATGGTATCAAATGGGAACACACACAGAACATTGATGATATCAAAAGGGAACACACAGAACATTGATGATATCAAATGGGAACACACACAGAATATTGATGATATCAAATGGGAACACACACAGAACATTGATGATATCAAATGGGAACACACACCCACACACAAACGCACACACATGGTAAGATCCGTAAGAGCTCTTGGTTAATATTGATGCGATGACAGTGTTTTAAATAAAATGTTGTTTTTCTTTCAGTCCATTTCCAGAGGTAGCAGAGGCTGTGCAGGAGGAGTTAGAGACCTACCGAGCATCAGAGGATGAAGTGAAGAAACTCAAGCAGGACATGGTACGTACAAAACAGGAATTGTCAGTAAAGACATCACTGCTTGGGTTAAGAAGAGGATGTGGAGGAGTGTCAGGGGAGGGGGCAGAGGTTGGGAAATGAAAAACTGCCATTTGACTGATAGATGTTTATTTCAATGAGTTTGTCTCTGTAAAGAAGCGATATATTTAGTGCGCAAATTGGTTGCATGAATTAAACCATTGTTGTGCTTCTTGAATTGACTGATTAAGTAATTATTTTGTTGTTTCTTTTTGTCAATATCTTAGGGTCTCGAAGGAGAAGATGAATCGGCAATCAGCATGCTCTCAGATAACACTGCCAAGCTCACATCTGCTGTAAGGTACGTTCCTGGTATGATCACGAACCAAAGTGTGTTTACAGTTTAGTCCTAGTGTTTTGTTTTGTTGTTTCCTTTACATCACTATGTTTCTGGTGTGTAAATATTAAAGTGTTTAAAACAAAAGAGAGTGGCTAATTATGCAGAATAATTAATTGTGCTGTCACATAAGAAACAACTCTATAAAGTGTACTGAAAATTGAGAATTATACAATGAAATAGTCTACGGTAATACTGCTTGGAGGTGAGTGGTTGGGTTGCACAGTCATAACAAGAGTCGTTGCGCTCATGTTGTTTCTTTGAACATCTTCGTTAATCTTCCGACAACTGTCTGTCTGCACATTACATTCAACGTCCGGCTGTTAAGATTCCTCCCCACTCCTCTCACCCCTTTTCCCAATTCCAGGATTAGCAGCAAAGACCGACGAGTGATTCAACCCCAATAAAATAATCCCAATGGGTTTTTGAGACTCGAAAGTAATGTGGAGACACGTTTGAGTTTATTTTATGTTAAAAACACGGGTAAATGTTAAACAACTGGTCGCAAAGTTTGTCCTTAATATGGCAATCTTTTGATTTGCAGTGTGAATTACATTCTTTCATATTGATACTGTTTACTCCATTCGTTTCTTGTGCAGTTCTTTACCAGAGCTTTTGGAGAAGAAGAGGTTGATAGATCTACACACCAATGTAGCTACTGCCCTGTTAGAGGAGATAAAGGTAACACACACTTTGTATATTAATGAAGCGTAGAGCGTGTCTCGGTGTGAGGTGCAAACGAGTGTCACGTAATTGCAACTTTTGCTCGATGGATCCATGGCAACATATTAGACATTTTCAGTACAGCAGATTTTGGCCACATTCTTAACATCTTTTTTTTTTTCAATCCTTAGGGTAGAAAGTTAGATATGTATTTTGAAATGGAAGAGAAGTTAATGAGCAAGCAGACACAGGACCGATCCATCTTAGATGTGATTCAGGATCCAGAGGCGGGCAGACCAACGGATAAGCTCAGACTCTTCATCATTCATTACATCTGTACACCGTCAATGACAGACGTGAGTCAATTTATCCACGTACCTATCCTCCGTTTAAATGAGCAATTTCTTTCGCTTAGGGCAGTTACATTGTTTCACAACTTTTGTGTTACTGAGCTATTTGCTTGCAGCTGCTTCAGTTATTAGTTATATCATTTTTATCTGTAATATTGTTTCTCAATTGAGATTTATCCCCAGAGAGGTTAGATTAGTATCACTTGATGTTATCATATTTTCCTTTTCATGTTTTTTATATTCACAGGCTGAGTTTGATCAGTATGCTATAGCCTTACAGACAGCTGGATGTAATCTGGCAGCCCTGCAGTACATTAAGCAGTGGAAGTAAGTGTAGTTAATAAATCTATGAATGGAAGATCTGTTTTTGCACATTAACATAAATAGGGAGGTATACTAAAGGCCTGATGCCTAAAGGCCCGATGCCTAATGGCATGGCCTAAGGCCCGATGCCTTAGGCCTAATGCCTAAAGCCTAAGGCCTGATGCCTAAGGCCTGATGCCCGATGCCTGATGCCTAAAGGCCCGATCCTAAACAGGATGCTTCCCACAGTTAAATACTATACATTTACCTACATATGTGTTTTGTTTTAGTAGATTCTAACCAGATGTTATCATTTTTTCCTTTTGTCTCTCATAGACCGTGCAACTGTATTCAAACAGTTTCCTATGCTCAGACTTTACTACTACATTGTAAAATTTAATGTCCTCCCCACATATCTGTGGTGCTGGGGTGGGGAGAGGGGAGGGATTAAATGTTGGATATTTCTTTCATTAACCCCAAATCATGAAGTATGTTAGTGTAAAATTTGTATGTACTTTAATGCTTTGGATCTGTTTGGATCGGAGTAACTGACAAGCCGTGATACTTACATCAACAACCTGCAATACTTTGTTCAGTTCCTTTTGGATACGTTATCAAGTTTAGAGTTAAAAAGGTGCAGAGGGAATACAAAATTCAGGAAAATGGTGGCATTTACATCTATCATGGAGTAAAATTTTCAGTTGTCCCAATATTCTATTATTAAATTATATATAAATTATATTAAAAATATGGATTTCCAATTTATTTGACTTATTAATTTTTTTGTTTTATAGAGCATTTGCCAAATTGTCATCACCTAATCAGTATGGAGGAGGAGGAACCAAAACAGTTGGAATGTTCTCAAAGCTCATGAGCACTGGATCTCAATTTGTAATGGAAGGTGTGAAGAACTTTGTAGTTAAGAAACATGTAAGTGTTCTATGGTTCTATGGTTTTCTATTGCAACAAGCTCTCATTTCTATCCAGTATTGCATCCCAGAATGCAATGTAAAATGGTCAAGTTGCTATACGAGTGCAAATACGTGAAGGAGTTTTTTGTAGTGTTTAATAATCAGTTCAGATTCATCAAAACTTGTACACGAAAGTTAATTACTAATTATTCCCTGGAAGGATTGAATAAAAAAGTGTCACATTCAAGTAGAGGGAGGAAATGTCATGAAAACATTGCAGAGGTTGTAGGTTTTTACTTGAAGGGCAAATTTTTTACTGTTCCTCATCTTGTATGAATCCAACGTGTCCGCTCAGAAATGGTCACGGACCACTGGTGAAAAGTGAACCCTCCCCCCTCCCCCTCCTCCTATCCCCTCCTCCTACCCCCTCCTCCCCCTCCCCCTCCTCCTCCTCCTCCTCCTCTCTGTTTAGCAGGGAATGCGGCCATCACATTCACCTAATGGTTGCCAGCTAGCTGCATAAGATAAGGGGGATTGTCATCTCTCGTTTCCTAATCAGCAGACCTTTTAAGGGCTTGAAAGAGTATTTGAACAAGGGGCATTGTGTAATGGTGATTACCTTAACCTTTAACAGTAAAACATAGCAGTGTCGGTTGTCGGTGGCTTGAGCCGGCTGTATCCTTGATACTAGATACAATAATCCCAAATGTGCTGTATGTATAAGAAACATAAAATATACTGCTTTCCTTCCTGAGCTGTTCATATTATTTGTACCTACAGAATCTTCCAGTCACTCGGGTAGTAGATGCCCTGATGGAATTGAAGTCCGACCAGGTAAATTGATCAATATCTATATCGGTGCTTGTAATTATACAAGAACTGGACACAAAGCTCAGTTGCAAAATGCAATGTACGGAATGATATAAACCTTTAATATATAAAGTGGTGTATTGTTCTTCATTAAACATTTTTCATGAGCTATGAACCTATAGTAAACTGCATAAGGTCTTTTAAAAGCCGACCTTCCTCTTTGGTTTCAAATGCAAATCCATCACAGTGTTACAGTGTTATTCATCGGTGTTACATCATCCATCAGTGTTACAGAGTTGTCAATCCATCAGTGTTACAGAGTTGTTGACAATTCATAATCATAGACGTTAAATATGAATCTAAGAGACCGACTTCGGTTAGCTTGCGGCTTTGATAAGCCAATGAGGCTTCTTCGCGAGTTCCTGCTTGCAGGATGATCTAAAATACATACATACATACATTACAATAAGCATTGTCATCATGCTAAAAGGCCACCTCATGTATTTTTGGCTCGTCATCATGAAAAGTGAAATTTTATGAAAATTAAGCGGGCATTTTGTGAAAAATTTTGTATTTCTAAAAGTAACTAGTACAGGATCAATTTGTGTACATGTAGCATTGTTGTCTTACCAATCCATATCTATGTCTTCGGTACTAATGTGATAGGAACGATGTATCAATCTAACCCCTTAAAATATTTAACAATTTACCCAAAATGTGAAATTTTAAAGTAGTTCCCTTTATACTCAACACAGACAAAGCTAAGGGTTTATGGTCATTAGGCTAAGCATTCAAAGTATCTGCTGTCATTTTCGACATTTCTTCACCATTTTATTTATTTTTTAAACTTCTGAGGGACTTAACTGATGTTTATAACAAATGTTTGTTTCAAGATGATAATGACCTTTATGCCATATTTTGTGTTGCATTCATTTTTGGATGGAGTGCTGTTTCCATGGCAAACAGATGTGTGAGATTTGAGGTACACTATGTATGTGTTCTTAGTAGCTATTTGTAACACGTCTGTCTGTTTGTCTCTCTGTTTATTGCAGGAAACTGATGAATACAGATACTTTGATCCTAAACTACTAAGGTCAACAGAGAGGTAAGCTATGGGTAGAAGGATATACAAATCATGCTGCAGAGCCCTACATAGTAGCATAGGCAGAAGTACAAGGTGCAACAACTTGCACCGTGATCATAAAATCATCTTCAAATATATCAGAAAATTGGATAGACCCTGAAATTTTATCTGTCATTATCTGTCTGTCAATCACATCTAAATTACATTTAACCTATTTCTCTTTAGAATAGGACATTGTATTTTGAATTGTATTGCTTTTTATTGTATTGTATTGTACTATTGCATTGCATTGAATTGTATTACATTGTATTGTATTGTATTACATTGTATTGTATTACATTGTATTGTATTGCTTTTTATTGTATTGTATTGTACTATTGCATTGAATTGTATTACATTGTATTGTATTGTATTTCATTGTATTGTATTACATTGTATTGTATAACATTGCATTGTACTACATTGCATTGTATTACATTGTATTGTATAACATTGTATTGTATTACATTGTATTGTATTGCTTTGTATTGTATTGTATTACATTGTTTTGTATTACATTGTATTGTATTGCTTTTTATTGTATTGTATTGTACTATTGCATTGCATTGAATTGTATTACATTGTATTGTATTGTATTACATTGTATTGTATTACATTGTATTGTATTGCT
>JAIPMN010014235.1:0-36481 GCA_020650975.1 Apostichopus californicus | reverse complement strand
TAATTACAGTTACATCACTTGGATGTCACATGGCTGTAACAACCCCCCACCCCCCCCTCCCCACTCCACCCCTCTCATCAGGCCTGTACTCAGCCCAGAGTCGACCATTATTACATGACTTTTGCCTGTTGGTTAAGTGAATGTACCACATAGTATATGTGGAACATGACTTCCTTCTGAGCATGAGAAGATTTACAATTACCAGGAAAAAACAGTTCAGAACAGCAAACATAAAAACAAATTATCTGTTTTATTCTAGTTTTTGGATGGTCATATCAACTTTTTTTTACATATTTCATGTCAAAGCTATGCGCCCCTTTTTGCTGGTATTGGATTTAAGACTTTGGAAGAAGAAAGTTGTCCAGTGGATTCTGGTTAAGACTAAGGAGGTGGAAGCAGAACAAAAGTGTTGAGTATGGGGGGGGGGGGGAAGAGGGTAAGGAACAGAAGTAACCTGCTGGAAATTAGTATAAAGTGGGGATGCCCACCAGTAACAAAAATGAGGCATTTTTAGGAGGCAGTGCAGGATGGGGACCTACCAAATCTATTTAAGTACTATCAATTTTTTACCCCCCCCCCCAAACTAACTGAAGGGAAAATTTGTAAACAGTACAGATTATGCGCAGAAGTACCCGGAGCGGTAGATAAGGCTCTGTTAGGAGCAATGTGACAGCGCCCTCTGTTGAAATGCTGAAAAATCCCCATTGTCTGTCACTACACATTTAGTGTCAAAATTAATTTAATGTTCTTTCCAAGAAAACCCTGATGCATCTGTTAATTAATAACAATCTACAGCTCACAGGCTCCACTCTTCTTCTTTAATCGTTTTATCTTTTGTGTTCGCTCTTTCTATTGTCGTTATAGTTTTTGTCTTTGCTCGTTTCTATGGATTCATGCTTTTCATTTTATCCTCTTGCGAAAGGAGAAAAAATGAGTGCCTGAGTTTCTTTTGAAATCCTCCGACTGTCATATTTCCCAACTTGACTTGAATAAATGTGATTCAAAAGACAAAATTCGATACGATACTGTCGCCCAAGCATTCGTCTTTTTCGAAGACGAATTAAGAGAAGGAAATTTCTAGGTGATCTTCCAAACTCTAAGAGGGATTAACACTGAGACGGATTAAAACAAAGTTACGAACCTTCCGATTGCCATGAACGGCACTCCATAAGGCGCTGGTGACGAGGAATTGTTCCCTCAAATCCCCGTTGTCAAACTTTGCAAGTAGGACGGGAAGTAAAGCTTCTAATAACAAAAGCAAAAATTGGAAAGAATGATCACAATAGTAATAATGATTCTTGTTCTTTTGTTAAAAATGCTACGAAAAGAAGAAAATAACAGAGCTCTGCCTGCATCTTGCTGACCGGTTCATGAAGAGCAAAGGAGAAACGCTGGATTTTAACGGAGGGCAAACGCAGCTTTTTTCACCAAGTGTGAGACTAATATGAAGCCATCATATCTTATGTTTTCCAAAACAGTCACCTATAATAGGGCGTATAACATATGTGCTGTCTTAGAAAGCGTATCGTTAAAAAAAAAAAAAGTGATACTTTTGAACGTCGCAAAGATCTTAGAAAATCGGGACAATCGAATCTGCCGTTGGGACGATACATCTTCTTTGCAAAAACGGGACGATCCCGAATGCTAAGCATGTATTTTACCCGACTGTTAACCTGCGTCACTATATAATGTTATATTTTGATGACTGCCTGGAGGTGTTGCATGATGGGAGGTGAAAGAGTTTAATTTACTGGCAGGATGATTTATACTGTACTTTGTGACCGAGGATCGGATGCTGCTAAACTAACATGCACATAGCGAAGTGTTTCCCCCCACCCCACCCCCAAAAGAAAACCAATGACATTTTACCAGGAAATGAATTCACCCTTGTGACTTACCTCAGATACTATTTCTCAATCAAGAAACACATTTTTCCTTTATTTTACAACCTGGAATATGTTTTCTCAAACACTTCAGTGAGAACAGATCACTTAACGTTGACATACTTTTCCCAGAAAAACATTCAAGTGCTCTCAAGGTTTGGCATATGCTCAAGTGTCTCAAATGCCTGCTACAAAAACCTGAGTTTATCCAGAGTTGAACAGTCTTGAAACCAGGACATCGTACAAAATTTGACTAATTAAACATAAAATTACTGTAGATTTAAGGGGAAAAAAATCTGTCTAACAATTTATAAACCTACCGTTTGAAAGCATTTTGTTCTTGTTTGCTCCAAGGAAACAGAGATTATGGATCACGAGGATTGCCAAGTGACTAATTTCATTTTGAGGCCACTTGCTGAACTCAATTAATAGTTCCAAAATATCTAAATTAAAATAAAGAAAGGAAAACAGCTAACAAAAAAACATTCTTGTTTTTAATACTTCATCAGAAAATTTCGGTTCACAGTTTTGAAGCCTTAGTGATTCAAAGAAAACAGAAAGCTTATTAAAAATTTCTTTGTAAAAAAGAAAAAAGAAAATCTTTATAACAGTATAAAGATGATATTTGATACAAATTGTGCAATTAAGTTTCCCCTTGCTGTCTATGAAGACATATTCAACTGACCTTTGACCTTCATGGCCATCTGTTGACCATCAGATGAAAACGTAAATACCGCCAAAAGTTTGAGCCAGAGAATCGCTGAATGGATTAACTGCTGAGATTTACTCGACTTAAACGACAGAGATTGAAACTTGCCAAGATTCGAAAGAAATCCACTCTGCGAAAGAAATGAGTGGAAAATAAGAAAGAAAAGTTCATAGGATTCATGAAGATTAACAGCTGACCTCTGTAAAGAACCTCATGCGTGGTTACAATAACAACCACCAGTGACGGACACACGACTTTAAATGTCGAGGGGCGGAGGGGTGGGGTGGGGTTGTCCAAATTCCAAAATTTCCTGACTTATTTTGTTAGGGGCATGAACCTATATGGATGAGCTATTGTTGGGTAAAACACTTTATGAATGAGGGGTGTAACTGTGGGTTTATTGAATGTCATTCTGCATTTAAGTGAGGGGGATTGGGGGCTCCACCCCCCCCCCCCCCCCCTTTGTGCAGGCCACTGACTACCATACATACAGATTGTGACAACGGTGTAACATATTCAGAGAGGCTGCATTACCTTTCCAAGTTTCTACTTTGCATTATTAAAAAAAATATAGACTTTTCTCCGCCCTTGGGCCATTTCTCATAATACGTCACAAGAGCAATCCGAGGTTTATTATTGGATAATAGAGCAATTATCCGGCCAATCAGATTTATCCCAATATAATCAAATGGAATTGATCTTCTAGGAGTCATGAAAAGAGACTCAGAAAATGAGAATCAAAATGGTTTCTCACCTTCCAGACGATATTTCTGCTTTCATCACACCAGAGGCAGTTCGTTATCACCCGAAACACTTTTTGATCCGGGGGATTTCGGGCCATTGATTTGATTAAGTAGTTCAGGATACTCCCGGTGGTCTGGCCCGATGACGGTGAGGACGAACGGGTCAACGAGAGGCAAGCTGCAAAAATAAACAAACCCTCGCGAACCTGAATCTAGAAAGACATCGTCTGGATGTTTGCATAATTATTCCATTGTTTAATACTGAGAAATGTGATAACATTTACTGTCCTAATTACTGATCTGTGGTCGTTAAAGAGTTCTACTGCTGGCAGACAATTGAAACATTTTAGAAGAGAAAAGAGAAAAGAGAAAAAAGGCAAATACTTCACACTGTGTTATTCAATATCTCACCCCTAAACTCCAGATATGGTTGATTGAATGTAAACTGATTCTTGACTTGGCTAAACACACCCCCCCCCACCCCTATCTTACTCTCTCTAAGAAGTGGACCACAGTGGATGGTAAGTGATGGCATAAGGGTATGTGTTCTTTGAGAGCTTTTAATTTCCTGTTATAATATTCTTCTTGAGTTATCTCTGAGACCTGATACATGTTTTTTGAGCTGTCAATGTACGCCAAAATTTCATCAAGTGGCATCTTTTTTTGTGGAATTATTATACTTCTCTGTGGATAATTTTTTTTTTTTTAAATTCCAGCAATTTTTGTTATTAAGCAATCAAATTCAGCCACTGGAATACTCCTTTAAAGAAGTAATGAGGTGATATTTCAAAAGAACCCCCAAAAACATTGTTAAGGGAGACAATTTTACTAACAAGGAGCAAGCAGATGCTTTCAACCATGCAAGACATTTGGGCCACCATTTATGACCTTTAAGAGAATACTAGGCTTGCTCTGTTTACCTGGGTGGCATGTAATAAAATACCCATTCATTGATTTTACTCCTCCCCCGCCCACCATGCCCCCGACGCCCCCCACCTTTCTGTTCTAACCCCTTCCTCTTCCACACCAATTCTGCACCTATTACCTCCCAAAGATGCTTTTAATCTAACTTTGATAAATATGTACCTGTGATACAATGAGAGGTGTACACCGTCAGAGCCGATAGGACTGAAGACTGTAATGATTTCGTCGACTGGATCCAAGCCCAGAGTTTGAAGAGAACTTGAGCAAAGCCAGCTTGCTTCACTGCCACCTGCAAATGAGACATTAAATTAATGTTAACAAACAGAGATCCACTTCTAGGAACATTCAAGAACAAAAGAATGTACCACGTGGCAGGACTTCATCGATAAAACACTTAAGGGCTGTAATGACTAAAGGACCTATAGGACATCTAGGCTCCATAAAAGAAGCTATCTTCCCCACAAGTTTTTCTCATTAAGTCCAAGGTCCAAAGGGGTGTCCCATGTAGACAATATCTTCTACAGGGGTCTGCGATTTATGAAGTGACATTACTGTGAAGGTCTAGCATATGAAAAATGTTCTACAAGGATCCATCTACATTAACTGAGGGGTCTAACAGGGGGTCCATAACTTAATGTACAACTTAGGGTCCACCATTCAAGAAAGGCTAGGTCCCACATGAGGGGGAGTGGGGGGTGGGCTGGAGGGTCTACACCTGAAATGGTGAAGATTTCAAATAATAATAATACACAGTTCTTATCAGGCGCAAATATACACTAACGTCTCTATGCGCTGTGTACAACTTAGCCTTGGTCATTGGTAACTTGTCACACCTACACACCAAAGTGTGCACAATTCAATCAATCTCTCCTGGGGCACCACAACCACGTTTCCCCGGGGGACTTCCCATAGGGTGCAGCCACAAACTGGCGAACGCAACTATATTTACAAGTTACCTCGCATGTTTCCATTTATACACCTGGGTGAAGAGAGGCAATGGAGATAAAGTGCCTTGCCCAAGGACACAACGCAATGATCTGGCCAGGGCTCGAACGTATAATCCTTAGATCACCAGTCCACTGCCTTAACCACTTGACCACAACGCCCCCCGGGAAAAAAGGATTCAAAGGATTCAAAAGGATTCAATCTGTCACAGAGAGACAATTCCTCAGGGGCCATAGATGGGAAAACCCAGTTCCATAACTGGGGACAAAGAGTTATTGTGTTTCGGTCATTGTTCACAAAGTACCTTCATATCTTGATTATTAAACATCAGGTTCTGTAAGATCACCACACATGTATTGATCTGCTTCAATAGGCTACCTTCCTGCGAAAAAATAAACAGATAAAAAAGAAGCAAGGATAGAAAAGTGAAATTATTCGATGCTTTACGTAACGTGTTCAATGGCGACATAATAACCGAGAAAGTAAGGCGTTGCATGAGAACAAACGATGAATGTATGAAATCAAGGGTGAAATTTTTCATTTACAAGGTTAACCCTCTATCTTTTAAACACTCCAAGTGAATGTCCTAAGATGAGGATTGACCCACAAGCCCACTGTTCTGTGTCTTTGTGTGTGTGTGTGTGAGGGGGGGTGTGTTGTGGGGGGTGGGTGGGGTGGCATATTGCAATAATGTAGTAGAACATTCATATTTATTAAGAAAATGAAAAACTGTATACTGACTTGGACTGATCAGATATTTCTTTGATATATAAAGAGATGTTCTGTTGTGAAACCATAACCTATTAGAGATAATACAAATATAGAAATGAAAACCAATAAATGGAGATTCTAATATTCAAATATTTACAGTATAAGCTAAACTTGACCGACAAAATTTGCTCAATTCCATCAGTGCACAATCCTTAAAAAGAAACTTGTCAATGGATATTCCAGCAAATTCTTTTAAGTGCACAGTTTATGGGGGTGAGGGAGTGATAGGTGGGGGTGGGATGGGTGGAGGAGGGATGGGTGTGCGGTCAATGGGATGGACATGGCTTCTTCTTACATCAATGTCTGTAATTTAACTCTACATTCAGGTGCCTTGACTTATGACATATAGCTTTGGGTTTTTTTCTCGAGCTTCCTCCACCTCATTTTCACTCATATTTGAGTTTCCACTAGGTTTTTTGTTATTTTAAATAACCTTTTAGCTTCCCATGTTTCATTCTATTATCAATGAATTTGTAGTAAAATGCAAAAAATTTATTGCTTCCATTGATTTCAATGATACCTTCTTTTTATTTCTCTTCTTTACGGGCAGAAGGTTCTCGGCTGCCAGCTTGGCATGACATCTTTTCATCTCTTCGATCAGTGTCTCCACAAAACCAGCTGAAATATAAAAGTATCAGGAATGATGTTTACACACATGACATTAAGGAATCTTTTCATTTCCTTAATAAGTGTCTCCACAAAACCAGCTGAAGTATAAAATGCTAGGAAAGAAGTTTTCACACATGGAATGAAGGAATATTTTCGATCAGTGTCTCAACAAAACCAGCTGAAATATAAAAGTATCAGGAAAGATGTTTACACACATGACATTAAGGAATCTTTTCATCTCTTTGATAAGTGTCTCCACAAAACCAGCTGAAATATAAAAGGGTCAGGAAAAAACGACCTTGAAAAAGATGGGTGAAAAGAACAGATGAAGTGGTGATAATAATGGGGGGGGGGAGGAGGAATAGGGACACAGCTGGTCACATTTTCACCCACATAGTTTGACAATATCTGTATTTCACAGAGAAAAAGTCCTTAAGAAAAAATCAAAAGTGCATAGACATAGAAAAGATACTTTTAATGTAGCTTCATAACAATGCTCTGATAAAAACAGAAATGATTTTGAAAGAATGAAGTGAACATTTTCAACATAGGAGGAAAATCGAATAAACTTTGGTAGGCTTGAAGAATAATGATGCCAATGAAACAAGACACAAACTGCCATACCGCCCCCCCCCCAACCTCCCCCTCCCGAACACCAAAAAAGGAGACAGATGGCATTTTCCATTTAATATATGTTGCTAAGCTTAATAGACAAATCGCTTCGTCTAATGAGTGAAAATAATACCTTCGAGAGCAGTCTGCTTTGTGGACTTGCTAACGGCTGATAGATTTTTAAAGGCTGCCACCAACGCAGTCCTCTCATGTTGAACGTGGTCCAAGCACGGTGGCGCCGTTCCGTCGTATGACGACAGCAGCAGATCGCAAAGGACAGCGCCTTGCGTATTACCATCTTTTGGAGAAGAATAACAACAGAATAAAATCTTTTACAAGGCAAAGGTTAAATGTGAAGTTAACCACAAAGGTAGAGCAAATCAAGCAACAATGTACTTTGAAGTTAATCTTAAAAGTAAAAATATACATATGAAAAAACAGATAACATAAATTTCGAGTGGATTTTTTAAAGAGAAAAACAAATTTGCTTTGAAAGATGTTTTGAAGTGGACATGACTGCAAAAAATTTAAAAGTAATCCTAGTTTTTATTTTTATATCCAAATGGATGACAAAATTTCAGTCAAGCAAATTGATAGAGGTGACTCCTCCACTCAACCATAAAATGAAGAGACCAAGCTAATATTTACAATTAAATGATATGATATCATTAAAAATACTATTAGTGTTTTTATTGTCATGGTGATTGTTAAGTGCATCCGACTGTTTCATCAATTACAAGGGTATTGTATGAAACTGCCTATGTACGAGCAGCAAGCATCGTGGGCCAGATTGGTCCCCAGGACAAGTTTGTAAGCAGGACCCTTTCTGAAGATTTTACTTTTTCCTTAATTATATTATGGAAAATATGACAATACATTATTCTTCATCCTTTATTACTCTGGGTGCCCATGTTGACCGGAGACCAGAGACTGTAACCCCTGACCCCTATCTTATAGGCCTGTGTGAGAGGACCATGGCTTGAATATTTATAAGGTGCTTTGTAATTGTCACTGCGTTACACAATGTTATTGCACAATACTTCACTTATCAGCATCACCCTGACTGAATAATAGACAACTTTCCCTAGAAAAAAAAAAGTGTCTATTCTACCAAACCATCTATTATCCCCCGTAGGACCTCTTGCGAGGTCGAACAGGGGTAAACTCCTTTTTGTTGTTGACTGCGTTACACTCCATCTGCAAACGTAAATGTCATTATTACAAATATTTTACCTTCTTGTTTGGCTTCTAGCACCTCTGGTATAGGACTGGACGGCTCATTTGCTTTATCCACTGCGAGGAGATGAGCCAGATATGTAAACGATGATAGTCGCGATGAACAAGGCACAGAAAACTTCAGAAGATACGCCATCGTAGCTGAAAAATAGAAATATGCAAAATGCAAAGGGTGAGATGTAGAGCTGATAGGGAACGGCCCTGTTTGGCTAAGTGTCTTTGTTATCAAACACTGTGGCAGAGCATTCCATGAATTATTCCAAAAAATGGACACATAAATTGATGGACCATCTAGATACACTTGGTATTAAGCAAAAGGAGTGGGGTGTAGGAGGGGGGGGGGTAGAGGGTGGTATTTGTCTGTCTGCACAAACGAAGATTTTCGGAGCCTTACCTCTTGGAGAAGAAGATGCAACATTTTACTACAGGTAATGGCAAATTGACAACAGACATATATATTAATGAAACAAAACATGGGGAAACAAATTCGGGAATGTCGTGGAGGAAATTTACTGTCAGATAACATAGGGAACATGTTTTGCAAATCAAAGTTTTGAGATTTTTGTTTTTTCATTGTTCGCAACTTGGCCAGCGCACACCCAACATAACAGCTTGGTGACCATGAAGAGGGGGGGGGGGGTGCAAACCAGATTTTGTGAAGCCTGGTTTTGGGGTAGTGTTTAACTGACAACACTGACCACTTCTTCAAGATATTCTTAGACGTTACACAAAACATTATCAAGTTAAAGTTCTAATTTTGATAATATTGCACTACTGAAAAAAGCTCTCAAAGGAAGAAAGGAAATTTCTTTGTTGGAGCAGCAGACCCCTCCCTCTCCCCAAGTACTCTGGTGGGGGAGAAACAAAGGGGGTCCATATCAATATTTCTTACCGGTAATATGAGTCATATGGAGCCTAGAGATCTCCAAAACCTCCTCTTCTTTTCCTCTCTGGATACAGACAGTCAGGAAGTTGAAACAGGTCTCAATTAAACGATGCAAGTTTGTCTTGACACCTTGGTCTTTAAAGGGAGGAAAAAAACTGATTTGTTTTTTATTTAAAACAATAACGAGAGAGAAATGAACAGAAGGAGGATAAAAAAGTGAAGCCATCCTCATTCAAAAGACTCTAGACAATACTTATGGTGTTACATAATTCATCTTACAAAATGTTTCCATAATAATAACGATAACAATGAAACCATGAAAGCTCATTTTTTATTTTGACTTCTCTTTTACTTCTTCTGCAACTATATTGTACTTTCCCCAAATGGCAAGTTTGGAAAATCTGCCTGCAGATGTGGTATCACAATACCAATGATAATGATGGTAACTTTCTGCTGGCAAAGATTGCCAGTATTTTCATAAAAGTTATAAGGACAACAACCCCCCCCCCCGACCCCCCCCCCTTTATTATTGTTTTGGCATATATGCTTGGTAGAAAGCATTTGCTTCAAAATGAAACACCTTATTAAAAAAGTTTCTTCTCGGTAATAGTTTCACAAGGTCCCCCACCCTTCATCAAGCCTTGGTGTTCTTTTACCATCTTACATCTCCAGAAACAAAGTCCTTTCTGGCGAGATCTTCTTTAAAACAGTTTGTCCCTTTTCCTTTATTTTCATAAAGCTGACTATCAGACCTCAGGAGAGGTATCAAATGAGACAAAGGGCTTTCTTTTTATACAAACGTCTCTTGAACAAGAGTCAAATTCAGTCATCAGCGCCATTCATACAAAGTCTATTTTTAAATCACTTAAAACCGTCTGTTTGTAAAATATGAAGCTATCATTGGACTTGGCACCAAACACTCGATAAAACTGCCCTTCAAAATGTCACTAGAAAGAATGGATATTTTTTCTTTACCTTTGACTTTTTCAAACTTGATATGTAGAAGTTGACAAGTTCTGCTAAGCAGTTTAGTAACATCTGTGTCTTTGTCCAGCCAGATAATTGCGAGGTCTAGCCCCCTGGTACACATCCTGAGGTACTGGATAGCGGCTAACGATGATGATGATGAAGATGATGATGATGACGATGATGATGGGAGGGAGAGTGCAATAGTACCAAGTGACAGACTCTGAGCTTTGTTTGGATCAAGAATACTGAAAAAAGAAACAAACCACCCAAAAACACACCCAGATTATGAAAGAAATTAGGAAGATGTTTAAACCCCTAAGTAGGTACAAAACTAAAAATTGTAAAAGAAAAAAATGCAGGAAAATAGAAAGAGTGACATTTACATGTGAGTAAATATTTTAATTAGATTTCAGTCAACCAAAATTTGTATCCATTTGTATCCATACTTATCCTCAACTTATCCTCAATCAGTGTTTAACACTCTTTTTCGAGAGTCAGGACAATATTGGTAGACTACTTTTACCTTTACGGTGGTGGTCCTCTCTCAAGCTTACCCTCAAACGGGATAAACCTAAACGTTTTACAAGCACGGCTGGCTCTATGTTAGTATTCTGCTCTATCAGTGTTAAACCCAAATGAGGCTTAATTTCTATCAGTGTTATACTGTAAATATACCCTATCAGGTGGTACTGTGTAAAGTGTTACCCTTTAGAGTTGTTGTACCTCATACGTATGGCCCTCTTTACAGTGTCGTCCTTTATCAGTGTTACTCTCTATCAGCCTTAACCTCCGTTAGCAGTCCCCCTACAAATTTTACTGCGATAAAGTTGGTCCTCTGTCAGTGTAATACCCTTCTATCAATGTTACGAAAGTAATTGGAATCGTCTAAACAATCCACCACATGTAATAAATTACATCACACAAAATATGTTATTTAATAATCTATCGTGTCAATTGTCAAAATTATTAAAGACTTCCCAAACAACATAAAAGTATACATTAGCAAATCATACCCAGTGATGAGCTTAATGATTTCAGATTTTCCGTTTGAGAGGATGCTGTTGTCTGGTAAGAGGACGGTCAATTGATTCAGTAACGAGCAGACTGATGCCACCAGACAAGGAGTAACAACACTCAGGTATCCTACAGAAGAGGGCGCTCTCTCTGTCCTCGGTTCCACCATTGTTCCCTCCGAAGATAACGTGCTGGGCTGCGGTCCATCCTCTGCAATGATATCATAAAAATCATAGAAGTGACGGGACAATGTTGGCGCTTATTATGATCATATCAACACCGTCGGTCAGTTTTGTAACGTAATTTAAAATGACTTGACATGACATAAAGTAGCACTACATAAAATAACTCAACATAAAAATAACATAGCATAAAATAGCATAATATGTCATAGCAGATCATAACATATAAAATAATATAGCATAACATAGCATAATATAGCCAAAAAGTATATGTATCAAGACATATCATAACATCATGTATTTATAGTATGATTGATATTATTCAAACTATCTGAAAAAGTTCCCTCGATTCATGGTCTCCTCAGTTGACATATATATATATTTCTTTATATAACATAACATAACACAACATAACATAACACAACACAAAATAACATAGTATAACATGCATAACACAACATAACATAATAAAACAGAGCAACACTTCACATCCTATTGTACAAAGTTAAATCAAAATACCTTCAAAGATGGCCTTTACTTTTCTGTCTCCCCTGTCGACATAGAAGGGAAGCCTAAAAAACAAACCTTATAGATTTTACAGAAACATAAATCAAGAAATGACCAACCATTCTGAAACGAAGCAGCA
The DNA here is from genome assembly GCA_020650975.1 of Apostichopus californicus. Classification (NCBI taxonomy): domain Eukaryota; kingdom Metazoa; phylum Echinodermata; class Holothuroidea; order Aspidochirotida; family Stichopodidae; genus Apostichopus; species Apostichopus californicus. Next base: position 24,352 of record JAIPMN010014235.1, on the reverse strand, counting down.
ATCAAAGGTACTGTGGAGGATTGCTCACTGAGGACTGGACTGATAACCTGAGACAAGAGAATATCAAAGAAAGTTTAAGAAAACTAAAAACCTGCCTCTCTGAATACCATCAGGAAAAAACCCTGCCTCTCTGAAAACCATCAGGATGAAAACCCTGCCCCTCTGAAAACCATCAGGATGAAAACCCTGCCTCTCTGAAAACCATCAGGAAAAAACACTGCCTCTCTGAAAACCATCAGGATGAAAACCCTGCCTCTCTGAAAACCATCAGGAAAGACCCTGAAGGGGCCTACCGAGGTGACTCTTTTTCGGGATGTTTTCAGCAATCGTCATTAGTTTCGCTGGTCGTACATCAAATAGGGTGAAATAAACTTCTGATTTTTTAAAATTCAGGACGATTGAAAGGTGAATAGAATTTTCTTTTTTGTGACATAACATCAGATAGACTCCAAAATAAGAGCTGGCATAAGGGTTGGAAAGAAATTATGGTAAATTTTTTTGGACCTCTTGTGGCTCAAATCCAAACAGTCACCATGAATAAATTTATATTAAATTGCGCATGATATTGTCCAAGCTATCAGCTATCACATGGTGGGTAGAACATGTCAGTTGATAAGTTCTATCTATGCTCTTAGCGGACTAGGAAAGTGATAAATTCAGTCTGTTTAGGTCAACGGAACAAGTAAACCTTGGTACCTTACCTTTGATTCAAAACCTTTTCCCCTTATTAAACATGGAAAACTCAACAAATCTTTGGGTATTTTAAAGCACTGCTTTGCTGTATAATGTCCAGTTTTGTGAATTATATTCCCTTCACACTCCCAGTTTACTCACCTGGTAACCATCGGATCGCTCACCGATCTGTCCAGAGGTGAGATTGTCTGTGATATTCAGAGGAGGAAGAATGCTTTTGTTATACCAAAACCACCCAAAAGAATCATTGTACATTTCAATTTCTCTCTAAAGTATCTTATTCAAACATAAAGCAAGGGTTCACTTCTATTCCAACATCACTGCTGCAGCCTCTGGCAGGGTTTCCGTTACATGTGTCGAAGAATGGCTCTCTTTTTTTATACCTTCCAAGTGAATTTAAGAGGCTATCTTCATATTAGCAGCTTCTTTTATTCATCTTTTATTTGTCAGTTTGTATGCCTTTGTCTTTATTTATATATATATATAAATTAAGATCTTCTTCTTTAACATCACTAACACTATTAAAAACATTTATGTCTTTTTTCTACTGTCCTCAATATGTGATATTCATTTGTTCTGCACTTTTATGAATGTGTTCTGAACATTAATGCCACCCTACTAAAAAATTAAAATATAGGAAAGTGTGATACTAAAATGAGTTAATTCTGGCGTTTACGTCTGTGAATCAATCCTTGTTTGCAATACCACTTGCAGCCATGACTCGCCACCAGATGGAACTATGGAAGAGCATGCCATCGGTTAGGGGTACGGCACTACTTGGAAATATTAGTTATTGCCAACTCTACACTTTCCCACTGCTATACACAACCATTGTACATCATCTGGTCTCCTTTTTTGCAAAATGAAAGCTTTCGTTTGATGCATATTTCAGCCCTCCCTCAAGTTTTCTGAGTCCTCAAATCCCTGCATTATCTTCTCTATGGAGCAAAAACATTTTATTGAGCACTGTTTGTGTCATTTCACGTTTGTAAACAGTGATTAGAAATAGTGATGAATCTTTACGACACTGCTGTTTGAATCCTATCTTCGAGAAGTTTACGTCGACTACGTACCTGGTGTAGTGGCAGTAGACGGACCGCTAGTGGAGCGTGTGGAACCAGTAGACGAATTGTCTACCACACTAACAGGCTGGATGGTGCATTGTGGGTAAAAGTACGACAGAATGGTGATGACGTTCGGGACTAAATGGAAGTAGTTGAGCAGAGCAAGGAGGGCTGCCTTCCCGGATACCGAGACCTGTCGGTAAAAAGATCAATAGATCTTACGTCATGAACACACTGGTACTGGTGCACACTGGAACCGAACACGCTGGTACTGGTATAGTAACCGGATATGTCCTCTTTTCCCTACCTTACACATGGAACATCCGGGATGGCTTACAAAAGGTTTAAAAAATTCCGGATTTTTAGTTTTGTTCCAACATAGTTGTAATAAATACAGTGGACAAACTTTTCTTGATAGTGACTTGGCATTCTAACTACTCAAATTTGAGTACAGAAAAGGCATATTGTTCATAGTAAGAGACTCCTACATGATTGTGACATTACATTGAGATGGAGCATTGAAGCTTCAAGTCTGGTACGGTTTTCCTCTTTAACAAACTGTCAAAAAATCTCTTTTATGTAACACAAAGGGGAAGGGGGAAAACCATTGAAATAAGACCTCTCCACTTGGCCATGAAAAACCTGTCCCCCTTTCTGCAGACAGAAATATAGTAACCCTAGATCAGTGGAAATAAAACTTAAAGAGTTCAGGTTGGACTTGAAAGTTCAAACCTGACAAAAAAAATTTACATTACAGTATCAAAGGGCAAACAGTTAGTGCTACACATGAAGGACATTTGAAAGCCCATGAAATTAAAAATTGCTATAGAAAATCCCTCATTTCTCAAAAGAAAAAAACAAAAATAGAAACATTTAGACAATAAATAGAACGCCCAAAAACCATCTTTACACTCATATTCACATATCTGCATCACTTTTGATTACAGTAATGTCACTGGAGTTAAAATTCCAGCAACGCAAAACATGATTTTTATGTTACCAATTTCAAAAATAGTAAATGGTTGGAAGTTATGTCTTTACGGCAGTCCTTGTGGAAGGCAATGCACTACATATCTTCCATATTTTTAGCTCACACAAAAATAAGCGTTAGCCTGCAAGCACAGACCCTGAGTATTCTTGATTGATGAGTCTGGGCCCAGACCGTTCATCCTCGGGAAGGTTCGCCTTCCTAAGAATCGCACACTGTAAGATTTGAAAGATGTATTGAGAAACTAGACAGCCGGATATTTACTGGCATGTTAGCGACACCTACCTGAGTTTCTTGATTGACGAGTCTTGGTCCCACCCACTCATCCTCTGTGGGTGGTTTTTCTTCCGAAGAACCGCTCAGTGGATGACTTAGAAGGTGTATTAGTAAATTGACAGCCTGAAGATGAAACAATGAAATGAAACAGAATACTGCCAACAACCGCATGATATTCCCCCAAGGTAGGAATATCATCAATGTTTTCATTGAAAATATGTGCTCAAATTTGCACAATAATACAACCACTAGGTCAACTAAAATATGTGGTTACGACAATCATTTTAATCCAGTTGGAACTGATTTTTTGGTTGAGAATTGAGAAATCTTTAACAGTCATAATCATGGTGTCTGAATCAATCTTGAAAACATTAAGACTAAAACTGTCCAAGAGTAGCAAAGGCTGCCCAACCATGAATAAAATCAATAGAGGGTGCTGTCACATGATTCTACCTACTTCCATGAAGCTTGACAAGCTGTTGCTATGCGCTTTAGCACCACCAAGCTGGAATTACCAGCAGTATCATGGGGTTACCATCAGCTGATAACTACATGTTTTTTCGTTTGCAAAAGAGAACTCTTGAGTCAACCACCCAGTTTATCTGAGGACAAGTTCACCTGGGGTGCTCAGATGCTTGTAACCGCCTTCACACGATCTTGTACATTGATTCGGGGACCCCATAAACGATACATTAGAACCTATAAGACAGGCGTCCCCCATTTTCCCGGATAGAATTCTGTTCATGTTGCATTTTGCAATCATACTTGTCAGGAATTACCTGCTTCCTGACTACGCTGCACTCCGAATGATCGGTAACAATAGCCAGTATGGTGGTCCAGAGGGTCCCTGGTAGGTCCTCATGACATCTGGAGAGGTACAAACAGCCCTGAATCGTTGAGGCCAGATTGACTGCAATCCCTAGACCAGAAGCTCTCACCTTAATGAAAGCAAAACAAAAACAATTTTTTAATACCATTAATGTTATAATCCTCTTTGTAAAATTATTTCTCACTCTTTCTTCTACAGCTGTGCTTTCCGAAAACAAGGGTCACGATTCAGACAGGCATCAGGAAATGTCAGGAAATGAGGGGAGAGGGGGAAGGGGGAATAGTCAGTAAACAATGTTCTGATGGTATCTTACAGTAAACTTCCTTCCTCCCTGTCACATAGTGATACAGATTTTGTTTTCCAAAGTTTGATAAATGTGTGTATGTGTACTGTTGTTGTTTACTAACGTTTAGTTAATTTGCAGTCAGTAGCAACCAAACCAGTCACTGTGCAGGTTAATCATCCATTATCATAGGAAGTTTATATTATGTGTGGGTTAGACAAAATAAAAATATCCAGCTTATGGTTATTCTAGGAATATCACAGCCTGAGTTGCCAAGGTTACAGTTTGGGGAAACAAGGTTGTGTACTGTAGTAGTGCTTGATCAGTATTAATTTAACAGAAATCTCTGAATTTAAAATAGCTGGGATCCTGGTGTTGATATTTATCAATTATTGTCCTATTTTGGTAATTTTTGGGTAAAATTGCTATAATTCCTTATCCAATCTAGCAACAATATTTAATAATGCTTCATACAACATCTCACCTCTGGATCTCTGTAAGACCACAACGGTACCAGCCACTGAAGGCCCGGAGAAGTCGATCCAGGAATTTCATGAGCCCATTCTATTGGCCAGTTCTGGTGGAGTAAAACACAGCAGTGTTGTTTTCATTAGCCAAGCCTTTGCCTGGGCTTTCTCTTAAGAAAAAGATGATCTCACAGCTAATAAAGTTTGATTTTATAGGAACTTTATTATGTCAAGAGCAAATATCTTCAAAACCATGAAGGAGAGGTAATGCTATACGAAAGATGAATTGAATAATAATAATGATAATAATAATAATGATAATAATAATAATAATAATATTTGTTTCTTCCATTACCATTTGCGATATGTCATATTTTCAGATCTGATGTAATCTGCAGACTAAATTAATACTTTTCCAACATGCTTGTCTTTGTTAACTAATTAATTAAATGTTTCATAGAATCTTACGGTAAGTTTAATACTAATAAGGCACTTAATATCATACTTTATTTTTAGTCAAATCTCAAAACATCTGGATAAAAGTTATCTCTGATAGCGTAGATAACTTCAATACCAGTAATCAAACTGCTAATAACAAATAAAGTTGTTTGGTTCGCAGGAAACTTTCCACTATGTTATGATACTCAAAACCCATAAGCCTCAAAATTTTATGGTGAATATGTAAACTCTGACTTATGCCCTGGACTTGACTAGTTCCAGCTGAAGCTAGATATAAATTTTATAATTGTTTAAAATATCTTCCAAAGAAAATTTTATTTATACGTACCTTATCAGGCGCCCTGATACTCATCTCGTGAGATAGATGTAGCAGACAAATGGATGCATTTCTGGTCACTCCTTTACCCATGAATGAAATGGCAATACCCCCTCGGCCGATATGAAAGGCAGACACAACCTAAATGAAACAAGTGTGAAGGGAAACTGTTATGTTACCAAGAACTAATAAACAGCAAATAAACCACAGGGTAATCTTGAATAAATTATACTGAGCAAAGTATATCATAGTACACAGCTCATGAAAAGAACAATAATCTACTTGTCTAGATGTTCATGAAAGAAATTTGTCAACAGCAGAGTTTATTAAAAAATGATTTAATAATTATCAATGATAATTTCAAGTTGAAACTATCAGACTTGGGTAAGACTTGATTTATTCTTCAGAATCTTGCCTTCTGATAGTCTGCAAGTGCAGGCTTTGGAGTCAACTGTTTACATAACATTTTATCAGACTGAATGTTTTATTTATCATTGCAACTAATACAATTTTTGAAAAATTTGATACAACATGGACGAAATCACAATAGCTTGATTTGCAATCTTCAAGGGCTTTGATAAATATTAAGAACATCAATGTTATTTCGATCACTCTTAAACAGCGAAAATCTCTCTCGCAGTTTACACTGCACGCAAAGAAAATAAATTGTACCTCAAGAAGTGAACGTAACATTTGCTGACACAGAGTGTAACTGTCCCCTTCCGACCAATCCAGACTCCATCCTGACCTAACAGGGGAAAAATAAAAAAATAAAAACTTTTCAAATAAAGTATGGTTTATACATGTAAGGAGCCATAAAATTGATGATCACATCTGATAGCATTGGATGGAAAGAGAAATAAAAATCTTGAAAAATCTCTAAAATTTCAAAAAGTTTGATGATTTGAATATGACAGTGGTTTCCTATCACAGTCAACTAAACTTTATCATCGAAAAATATGTCTGAACTATAAAAGATAGTTGCTGACTATGCTGAGGATGGAAAGATAACCAATATGGGTTGGTGGGGGAGGAAAGGGGGGTACACAACAAGTATAACAGGCATTATGCTCCACCTCAAGAAGGTTGATGAGTAGTTCTGAGATTATTTAACAAATTTTCTGACCTGGCTGTGATGTGCATCAGACATCTTAAAGTTGCCTCCAGTGAGGGCAGGTCGTAGTAATGGAACTCGTCTGCCAGGTGCAACCCGTGAAGAAGCTTGCTGACCAGAGAACTGCCAATGAACTGACCACTGAACATCCTGTAGGGGCAAAATAACATTATCGGTCAAATATGGTACAGAACCACAGAGAATGGCTCATTAGCATAGTAAACATAATGAATTGTGGGGGGGGGGGTCCAGCTGGCAACTCAGTCCACCCCCCTTCCTCCTATCGTAAAGTTATGTGAGACATTAAGAAATATATACCTAAGGCAGGCAATTATATATGAATAGAAGCATGTGGAACAGTTTTATTTTTTAAATTTATTATGTCAAAATTTGAATCGTTTAAGAAATACTTCTTAGCTTGAGTCCCTTATCTCTATTGGTTGGAGTAATGCATCCAAAGCCCCAACTAACCCCCCCCCCCCCACCTCCTTTGGCAGAATTGTTGATAAACTATGTGTTTAAGGGTATAATATCTATACTTAGACAAATTACTCTGCCAAGTAAACAAGATTATTGATATGTTCAGTGAATTCTAAAAAAAAAAGTAGATAGATAGACATACCAGGCTTCATAGGACTGCTCAAGGTTCTGAACAAAAACCGACACAAACTCTAAGACCTGTTTCAAAAGGCCAGATTTTCGGTTCTTTTTGTCAGGTTCTGCGCTGCCCTCTATCAGGGGTTTGACTTCGGCTGATTGGCCGAGGAGCTCCAGCAGGGGAGTCTTATCCTGCATTTGAGCTTTCAGTTTATTGATGAAGTGATCCGTCGGATTGGAGTCTGGACAGCAATCCAAGAAAACCGTTAGAAAGTGAAAGATCTCCCGCAGGAGCACCTCGTCATCTGGATTGGCTGGAGTCACCTCAAAGAATCTGAGAAAAGACAGAGAAAATGAAGTTTAAATATGGTAAAACCTACCTCATACAGTCCAGGATCGAAAAGTATGAAGCGAAACAATGGAAATCTGAAATTTATAAACAAGATTTGAAATGAGAAAAGGAATTTTATTTAAAACAAGATTCAACCAATGACCTTAAGAGTTTCACAAACCTGCAGTCAACCAATCTGTTGCTTAATCTTTTAAATAAGTTGTACAACTTTAGTACAAAATGTTTCCAACTTGAGAAAATATGCTTATGGAAAAGTAGAGAAATATAATTGTCAGCAGTTACCTCTGAAGTATTCCAAGTAAATCTTCTTGCACCAGAGTTTCACATACATTTTTGCATACGACTTCTTCTTCTTGTCCCCTATTAAGAGTGAACTCTTCCATAGACAACCAATGAGCAAGCTGCCATAGAGACTGTTTTACTCCATAATGGGAGGTAGCTGTTCTTATCCCTCTAAGAGTTAATTTCACAGCTGATGATCGGTGCGAGTATAACAGAAGGACCTTCTCGGTTTCAGACAAACCCAGCTCAGGACTGAAAGAGAATATGAATATTCAATATACTAAAAGAACAATAGAGAACAATGACTTATTGTGTAAGGAAGAATTGCATGTTGCATCACTGATTAAAGCAAAAGACTGGAGTAAGTATAACAGAAGGACCTTCTCGGTTTCAGACAAAACTAGCTCAGGACTGAAACAGAATATTCCATATAATAGAGAACAATAGATGACAATGACTTGGGTAACAAAGAATGTCATTGTGTTCCACCTGCATCAGTCACAAAGTAATGCATTTTTGTCACTTTTTTCTTCTTTTAAATAACAGTCTGACAGTTCACATCAATATTAACACCATCATAATAGTCTTCTTGATGAGGTAAACACACATTTAAACAAAAAGGAAGCTTACTTTTATATAAACAAGCTTACAAACAACATGAAAACCAAATATATAATTGTCATTCCTAAAACAATTATGGCAAGCAAGCGTATTTAATTGCAAATCCTCGTCTTATGGACGATCAAACCAGCTATGAATATCTACCTCTCGTCCATCTCGAGGCCGGCCATCAGGCCCTTGGTGAACTTATCACATCCTTGATGGACCCCTAGGGCCCAGGATACCTTAACTGCCTGGAGGGCCAACGGATCATCTTGGGGTAGCTGTGGGTAACCAGGTGACGATCCATCGAGCCTTCTCCATGTTGGCACAGTGAACGGAAGTTGATACCTGTGGAGAGATGGAGAAGGAATAACGCACAGAGATGAAACTTCACAGATAAAGAGAGATAAAAACAGAACAAAAGCAATCAACTCATCTTTATAGCTACTGATCACAGATGAGTTATAATTCCTGAGTAACAATGGAATTTTTGTCATGACCACATCGTTTCCCTTGCTCCCTTTATGCTGAACTGACTACTAGTCTTAAAGTTTCTAACAAATTGCTTTGAAGTATAAACTGTGTTTATGAAGTTGAAATTTTACAGCTTTGTTTGAGGCCAAGACTCCCTCGCACAACTTTACAACCTAACCATTGGTCCTTGATAACTTGTCACACCCACACACCAAAGTGTGCACAATTCAATCAATCCCTCCTGGGGCACCACAGTGCACCACAACCATGTGTACCCCTGGGGGACTTTCCATAGGGTGCAGCCACACACCGGCACACACAACTATATTTACAAGTTACCTCACGAGTCCACATTTACACACCTGTGGTGAAGAGAGGCAATGGAGATAAACAAGTGCCTTGCCCAAGGACTTGAACCTGCAATCCTTAGATCACAAGTCCATTGCCTTAGCCACTTAACCACAACACTCTCACATTATTCTATCTGCATACAATTCCATGACTTTAACAAGAGAGTACACGGAAAACTTGTGGAATGTAGGAAATACATTCTCTGTAATAATCATAGCAACATGCCTAATGAATGAAATATAGATAAACAAATATACCTTTGTCTTATAAACTTTCATAACTCTTTGTACACTGGTGACACTTTCAAAGTATTTCTTTCTTTGTATTGAATCACCCAATGTTTCATTTGTCTGTTCATAAAAAACAGGGTCCACTACTAGAGTAATTTTATAAATAAAAATTTGAAAGATGTTATCTAAATCTAAATTTAGAAAAATATGATTACATAAAATGTTCAATTGTAGATTTTATTTGATATTGTCTTCATCCTTCCAGAAGGAAGAGGGATGGGGGAGGGGGGTTGAGCTACTTGTAAAAACTTTTGGTGTCTACCAGTTTCTTGTCATGTACCATGAATTATAAATTATTGAATTATTAGTATAATAATTATTATTTATAATTAGTGGACGAGGTAAACTGAAATACAATCATGTCAAAAATGTGATTATTTTCATTTTTTTGTCGACATCTATTATATATTTCTATATTTCATGGTTTGAAACTTTAATATCTTACTCACCCAGTTTTCACTGAGACAGGTAAACAGAACTTATCTTCTGATCCTCCATCCTCCGATAACATGACTCCAGCAATCTCATCAAACAAGAGAAGGCTGAGAAGATGACAAAAGTCCCGTCTGGCTTTGTCATCTCGTTGACATAACAAACCACCTGAGATGGCAGAGAAAGTAAAACCAAAGTAAAATACCATGTAAAACCAAACAGAACCAAAATCAAGAACGATGTAAGCCACATATGAGTGGAAAAGAATTGTCCAAAAAATTATCAAAATCTGAAAATACAACAAAAATTTTTTTAAAAATGGTCAGTACTAAAAAATAAGGAGGAATCAGAACAGGAGAGAATAAAAGACACCCAAGGAACTGATTTAAAACAGATGTAGCAATTAATTTAATATGCAGCAGCACTTCAAGGGGATCAAAACATTGTTATTTGGTCATTGGGATTGTGTCTCCATTAAAACAGGCATATTGGTTAGCAGTGTAATAGTCAAGCCAAGAAGCATATATGTGAGCAATATCAAACAGATAACTACCATGTTTCAATTACAGAAGGGTTTGGAAAATAAGTGCAAAAGTGAAGGAAGTTCATTTGAACCATGACACGATGTCACCCCGGGCGGTGGGGTTGGGGGGAGGGGATGTGCACCCTCCATTTTCATCCCCATCAATAATTAAAAGTAGTTTTTATAAAGTTGACCAAGCAGATACAAAAATATTGAAAACTATGAGCTGAAATAATGAAATGGCTTACATTTTACATAATTTGTTTTATATTTCCTGCCTCAAACAAGGCTTATATTTACACTTTTTTTTCACGTGCTCTGAGAGTAAAAACAAAAATCACAAAAGCATACATTATGCAAAAACCAAAATACATACAACAATAAATAAAAAAAAACACATACATGCATACATTTTACATAATGCAATAATATTGAAGTGAATCCGCTAAAAGTAAAATAATGACTCACATCTCAGTAATGTCAGGTAGATGGACATCTGACCAGAGAGTTCATGCCTCAGTTTAGGGTTGTGATGGACAACAAGTCGCAAAATATGACTGCAAGATCCAAGAAATTCGGGAACTCCTTGAGTGTCTCTTTTCTAATTTTGAAAGAAGAAAAATGAGAAAAAATGAAGAAAATTGGGTTTGAAGAAGTGCAAGGTGTTAAAATGAACACATGGAGCATAGGTATACTGCTACATCCAATGTGGTCAAAACTGAAAAATGAAGTTAAATTATATAAAACTGTTATTATATTTCAATGAACAGATGTAATATGTAACTTATATATATCTTGAGTACTAAAACATAGCACATCATTACCATAGCATGACATCATAGATGTGTGCGTTGAGTGGGCACCCTGAAGTTTTAAGGTTTGTGAATTTTGCACTTTTGGCTCCCCTTGGGGTTGGAAATAAGGCTGAGCATTATCAAACTACTGAACACCCACATAGATAGTTCACATAATACAATGTTTTGGCCCCCTTTCTCCAGTTTCTGAATGGGAGGGACAACCCTACCCTGCCACCTGAAAGGGGTGTACCACATGGTGTCATACATACCACAATATGGAATAACACATATAACGTGAGCAAACTGAAGTGTATGTATATAAAATCTAATATCATAATCAAAATCAAAATCTATAAATCACTGTGACTTGAAAGACATAGATAAACTCCTCAAGGAAAATAAAACATGTTAACGGAAGTTTTGATAAATAATGATTGTAAACACATCCTCAGTGTAACGTAAGATGCAGCTGGTTCTTAAATACAAAGGTCAAAAAAGGTCAAAGGTTAACAACCATCTTAAGCTTTATCTTCAAATACCAATAATTACTGATTTTACAGCATAACTCAGACGAATAATAGCCAGTACACTAACAAAGAAACTGTTTACACAATATATAAAGCGTGTAGGTGAGTTAAATAGTATTCGACTATTGACATCGTTGGCTTTCAAATTTAAAGCAAACGTTGTCAAAATGTGCAAGACTAATAAAAGTATATTGATAGAAATTGACTGCCAACCCAACACACTGCTGACAACGAACCTTTTGAAGTAACAAATTGATCTTTTCTAAGATTATCTCCGGTCCATCCTGAGATAGAAATGCTTGGTGCAGGCTGCGATCTGTGAAAAGGAGAGTAGTTTCATCAGCTTAGGTTCAAAAAAGTCTCGCCACAAATGTGGAAAGAAACAAGCAAAATCGCTGGATAAACATTTTATAGGAAGGATAAAAATGTGATGTTTGACTAAAGACACAAGCTTGCAAATCTTTAAGGATTTGCAAACCCAATCCTATCTTCATTTTGAGACAGAGATAACTGCAATGAAATATTTCCCCAAACAGCAGGAAAAACATGATCCTTCACATGCAAGACTGGAGACTTGAGCAAGTCTAAATATGACATCATGGAGCCACATATGCTCAAATCTTTTAATCTTGCTCTTTATTTATTGTGCTGTTTGTTAACTGTAATAGCGATGCCCTATTCAGAACACTCCATCATAGATACTGAAGTCTTAATACCATGGCATTGATTTCAGTATCAACACTGTTAACTTTATGAGTCATAAACAAGAAAAGAAAATAATTTCAATTTCTTACTGGTAATATGACTATGATATTTAAACTAGCATATTTCCCAAACGAGGCAAGAATTTTATTATCTGTTTCGGAGAGTTGTACATCACAAATGACTCTCAAATCATACAAGCTAAAGGAAATAGTTGGATCAGTGTCTCCATCATCTCCAGACTTTCATCATTGTTATGCAACCAGAAAAGAGACAGTTCGTAAAAACAACCATTGCAGATGTTGAAGCCAGCCACACTCACCCTGTAGGATAATTCCGAGCTGGTCAGCTGATGACTTCCTTAGACTCTCATCGGTATCTGGGGACTTGAATATACTGAACATCTGGACTAGACTCTCCACCTGACAATCAAAAATATTAACATATTAAACAGAATTACATAAAAATACAACAGGATTCTATTCACAGAAAGAATTTAAATCCCATATATATTGTTTGGATGCTTCATTGCATTGCAGATAAATTCTAATAATGCACTATTGCTCCCCTCCCCCTCCCCCTCCCCCACCTAAATAAGACAAAAGCTGACCGAATTTAAATCATGTTTCTCTTGCACCCTGTAAAAGATGACATCATCAAAGGTTATTAAAGTAGGATTTGTGTAGACCACCTACTAGCCTTCTATAATGCAAGTGTACTGAATTCTTTTTTCTGCACCAAACTCCCTCTGAGACCTGACATGGAGACAGAGCTACTGTTCAAATTACACTGTGATGTCCAGGTTTGCTGGAAAAAATGACTACAAAGACTGTGTATTTGAACATTTCTTGAAACTTTGAAACTTCTTGTCTTGAACATTTTTAATGCATCTTTAAAGTTTTCCAAAAGATTATTACTGAAAGAAGTGCTAGTGGTAATCTATTGAAAAAAAACAAGGATTAGTGGGCTTTTCTGGTTTAAATTGGGAAATAGGAAAAATTCCACCTTTTTGGGGGGGATTATATACAGCAAACACAGACACTAGCCCAAGTAATGTTATTGTTATTCTGTTTGTCTAAATAACAGCTGTTGTGATATATAAGTACGAACCAATCACAAAGGAAACATCTTAAATATGCCCACTAATTCTGGGTTTTTTATTCAACAGATTAACACTCGCATTGCTTTCAGTAATGATCTTTGGTAGACTTGATACATGCATTAGAAACATTCAAGACGAGAAGTTTACTGACCTGAAAAACGGATCGGCCGACATCTTCCTCCAGAGGCAGAGGTTTCTCCATCAGTAGGAGCATACTGATCTGTTCTGGGATCATGAGTGACCTCAGAGGAAGCTTATTCTCACCGTCTCTCTCATCCTTCAAGTATTTCATAACAAACCTTGCCAGATCCGTTCTTTCCCTGTTTTAAGAAATCAATCAAGGTTAGAATTGTAAGCTTCAAACTGTTCGGTATGTGGGTGCAAATTGGGAAATAGAAAAATTCCACCTTCTTCTTTTTGAACTAGGATTATGTGTGTGTATTTTGTGGCATGCACCTTATTGCATCATATACTATAGCTGTTTTGTAATTTCTATTACATTAGAAAACATGATCTGTATACAAAATCATATAGCAACCTCAATAAGTAATCTGCTTTAATGTGTAAATTGCAAAAGATATATCCTGATTAACATTGAAACTCTTCACAGGGTAAAATGTCCGCTCGGTTTGCAAACACGCCGAAACAGATCAAACCCAATAAACTTTGCTTGGCCATGTGGAAGGCAAAATTGGTCATGAATATCTGAGACAAGCTACACCTCAGGTTGTTAAAATTTATGCGATCCTGATATGAAGTTGCTTTATAGCAAGTAATAAATGTGATATACTTATTTGACTTTGACTCAAAAAGGGGAAGAGAAAAAAAATGAATGACAAATCTTTCATATTGTCAATAGATTTCACAATCTCACAGTTTGGTAGAGTACTGGCTTATCATGACAGATTTGTCTATTTTCTTACCTGCTGTCCTTCATGAGGAGAAATCTTAAAGACACTCTCAACTGCTGTAGGTGTGTAAGACTCTTCGTTTCTTGACGAACATCATCAATCAAGAGCGCCCTCACTGCATGTTGTAAGGTAATATCTCTGTAAGCTTGCGCCTATAGATGCGAGAGAGTGAGAGAGACATTTTAAGTAATAGTTTGTTCCTCCTAACCATTATGTAATTCATGTAAGTCTTCTCACAAGGACACATTAATGACAATGACATCTCATTCACAGAAACTTAAAGCGACAATGTGTGATCGATGCTTTGTCTTAACTATTTATGTCTTTCAATATCGATCATCTTTAGGAAAATGATTAATATCGACGTATAAAGACCAAATATAAAAGTCCAATTTGTAAAGGAAAAGGAGAAAGTGTTTAGTAATTTTCATAGCATAATATGAACACATTGCTAGGCAACCAAATTTCTGAGATTGACTTTAATAATTTATTACGTCCTTATAAACAGTCATTCATCAAAATATCTTACAGGATACCTTTGTGGATTAATTAAGAAAATACAAAAAAAACGCTTCAAAAGGATTATCTTGTGGCTGGAGTTGATGCATAGTATAATTGCTGACCAATTTTTTTCTGAATCTTAGGGCAAAAACCTCTTCCTCATATTATTTTGTATCGTAAAAATATAAATTTTTCAAGTTTTGTGATTTGTTTTTTTTGTAAATACATCTGGCAAAAGCAGAATGAACGATGTCATCAGGGTCATGCAGCTAAAAATGTCTTTGTTTTTGTTAATAATGTTTCAATCATTTATCTACATAAAAAAAAAAAAATTAAAAATTCTACAAAACAGATGTAGTTTGATAAAATTTCTAAATACAGAGAACTTTGACAGGTAAGCAATAATTTCAAAATGTATCAGGCTTCAAGAATAATTAACAAGAAGATTATAATAGCTAAAGTAAAGCTTTCAAAGAGCATTTGCCCAGATGACATCACAGGTCCCCTACTGTGAATCAACTTACTGGAGTAGTTGAAGGTTTAGCCAGTCAAAATAGGTTAAATTCAATCAACTATATTTCCAGTTAGGGACAAGATATTGAGATGGGGTTTTCAACTAATTGTGTGGAATATTTTTCTCTTTTAATATAAATTTTACATTGTTAACAAATACCACCAGAGTATTCCTTTAAACAAACTTGAAATGACCGTGCAGGTATACATATGTAGTCTTACCTGAATGAGGGCCAAACTGGGACCACATGTGGTGATGAATTGGTTCCAGACATCCGTCACCATTAACAACTTCCCAGTCAGTAGATGTAACAGAATACTAAGGGCCGCCTCTTTCATCTGATAGATAGAAACAACTTAATAATTAACTTAAAATCAAAAAAATTAAAAAATTAAAAATAAATTTTATTTAAAAAAAAAAGTATTCTCTCCAAGGTATATGAGGTGTTTCTTCCCATCCACAACAGTGACCATTAATTGCTAGTAATTTCACTCAACAGTAATAATGTCAATATCGACTGCACCCCCCCCCCCCCCAAATTCTTATATGCAAAAAAGATCAAGCAGAAAAGCAGTTTTCATATCAATTAGCAATTTCTGTACCCTGTAATTTAGGGGTTGGAGAGGGGGGGGGACACTGATAAGTTATAAGAATCAGAATAAGAAGGAGATAGCATACCGTTTCATTGTGACTAGAAAGCTGTTCGGCTAAAGACTTCAGAATAGATGGATGAAGCAAGAACCTGACTTTATAACTGGCCTTGCAGCTTGGATCCTTGGCTTGGGAAACATTCAGAGATTCCTAGAGAAACATTAGAATTTTATATTATGGGATATTATAGGATAGAGAAACATTAGAATGTTATATTAGCAAATAAACACAGTGAATCATGTACCAGGGAGATTAGAGAAAAGCTTAAATAAACATGAACAAACATATCAATCAATAGAGTCAATCAAAACTCAGTTGTCATCACTTTTGAACGGGAAGAATTCAACTGGTCAATGTTTACATCACAATAAATACAGACAGACAAATGCAGAGCTATGATTGGTCAATCTAAATTTATATTCATTAGTACATAGATCAGTAGTCCACCAGCTATCTCCTAGATGAAAAGAGCTGATCTAAGATAGAATAACGTTATATTTTGGTACGTCATTTGTCTCAAAACCTAGCATTCAACTTCTGATACAGATTTCTCCAATGTTGATGAGTCATGAATTTGAAATGTAACATTTTGTAAATTTCATGCAAATCTTTGTCTTTACCTCAACAATGGATCGACAGGAGCTCAGGGTGTGCTGAGCTGTTGAGGGATTTAGAAGAAACTTTAAGAGTAGTTTTTCAGTCTGTTCAGGTTGGTTGGAGTCTGCATCTCTGAAACGAGGAGAAAGAAACTTTAGCCAATAGTATTTTGAGTTACATAACTGCAATAACATTACAAACATGAAAATAAAAAAGTTTCACTGATAAATAAAAATGAACAAAGCAAGGTTAGGAATGATTGAAAGATTGTATAGAGAGCATAGATCTAGTAAAAGAAACAGTCAAATAGTAGGGAAACTTACCTCGACGAACATAGCAACACAAATTTTTCGACGACTGGAAGTGTTTCAGGGAACATCAATGCAGGCAGGGAGTGTTCCCCAAGAGAAAGAAGTTTGGTGATGTCACCACCCTTTGAAGAAAAGAAAAAAACAGAAATTGCAGGAAGTTATTAAATGTTTACAATTTGCACAGCAGTTTGGTGTTTCAGATTGGTTTATAGAAAATAATGGCAATACACTTTGAATACCAGGTGTCTATACCTCAGTCAATGGTACTGGGTATGAAATGGCAACAACAGTATTGAACAATTTGTAAGAAAGGTATAAAATCATGAATATAAAGAATGATCATTTGTTAAACAATTAAATTTAACAATTCATACATAGATGTGAAGTGTATGAGAGCATTAACTAAGATTAATATGGTTCCAAGGAGTGTGGTCTACACATCTGGTATTCAAACTGGGGGTTGCGACCCATATAAATATGGCCAAAAATGTTTTAGAGGTTCGCCAAAATTTCAAAAAGGGAAGGAATCACCATTGCAGATATTCATGGAAAAATCTTGAACGTCTCTATATTTCAATAGTTGCAAAATATGACACCAGTCTTTTGCAACTGAGGACTCTTAATCATATAAAAATCTCTCAAAAATGTGAGGGGAATTCATCCACCCCATAGACCTCTTTCCCAGGCTACAACATTCTTCACTGGAGGGTCACCACAATGATCAAGGTGAAACATTGGGGTCACCAAGCAAACCAGATTTGAACACCAGGGGTCTACACCTCGGTTACTGGGACCAGGCACCAACTGACTGCAGTAGTGAATAGTTTTTGAGAAAATTTTGAAAAATAGTCCATCATGTTAACAACAACTAGGTCACTTGTATCAACAATCAATTTGATTTTCAACAGTCAACAGTATCGTTAGCATCTGTTTAAATCATCTTACAATCTAACGTGACTGTGAATATTGAATATTGAAAATTCTTGTCTGTCTTATGCTGAAGCTGACAAATACACATCAATCCACTTACTTCTCGATGTGATCTGAGAAACTCGGCTGCCTTTGTGGTTGCTTCGCAGACAGTCTCACAATCCTCGTAAGTTTTAAGAAGTTGGACATTTCCCTCCTTCAGATAGGGTAACAACAGCGCCCTCACACGAGGCAAGCATTCCGATACGAACGGATTTGTAACAATTTGGTAGAAGGAGGACAGTAAACTCTCCGGTAAAACAGACGACGACTAAAGAAAAGGGGAGTGAAAAGGGGGGGAAAAATTAGCTTTTATGAGATGAATGGGAACAGGGAATGCTACAAAACATATTCACGATGGTTAGAAGGATACTGCAGAAGAAGAAACAAACTAAATTATGGAAGAGGAACAATTCTTGGAACCTTCGTAAAAATTTGCAATCAATCTCTACATGCCGTTTTTACAACATGCAGTTGAGGAAGGTTGTAACAAATGTGAACTTGAAGCAAACAGGTGTGATATCATGAAATCAATTGTTCCTTCAATTATTTTGGGTTTGCTTAAGGATTCAAGTCCAATTGTTCTGCTTCAAAACTGCAATGGCTCAAGATATGAAAGCACCAAATTCATAACTGTTCTGTTAATTCTGCACTCGTTTTGGATAAATTGGGAACCCAACGCTCACTCCAAGTTTAAAACAGTGGCAAAAATGAGGCCAAAAAAATATTTTGTTGTCAGAACACATAGTTAGCATAATAAATCACCCTATGAAAAAATGTAATATGGTGATGAATATATAAATAAATGAACCCAAACCTGGTAACCATTTAACATGAACAAAGACTTACCATAGAGTGAGGAACGATGCCGACCGTCAATTCTACCGTGACTGCGATCAACGATACATAAGACAGATACCTCTCGATGACCTCTGACCTTTCAGAGGTTTGTTGAAGGTTATGATTGGACTGAATCAAAATGTCTGCCAGCAGTTCCAGGCTGTCATTCAATTTCTCAATCTAAATTAATTGAAAGACAAAAAAAACTTAATTTAGTTTGAATTTAAATCTTTGTTATCTGATAGAATTAACATACGATTAACTTAGTTTTGTAAAACTAAGACAACAAAATACTACAAAAGAAGGAGGGAAAATATACTCTATAATGTTTGGACATTTAATCTGTCAGTTATCCCATATCTATTGAAATGACAAGAGGCTGATCATTGGACTAAACACAAAGGCCGCTTATAAAACTATCCAAACAGCTACTGAAACATATGAGCTTGTTCTTACACTTTTGGTAAATGTGGCCTATGAGGATACTTCAAGGTATGCAATCAATTTCAAAGACCATGTAAATAGACCCCTGGTATTCAAAGTAGAGGTCGCGACCCTTTTTAAGGTCACAATGAAAAAATTGTGCAGGTTCGTCAAACAAATTTGGAAGACAAAGTAATTGACGATATTTGTGGTGGCAAAAAGTGCAAAAAGCTTGACCATAATTATTTCAAAAGCTGCAGAATATATCACCATTTTTGCAACCAATTAACCTTAATCATATAAAAATTGTAAAAGGGGCTCGTCTTAAACCGGTTCCCTAGGCAACGAAATCTGCCACTGGAGGGTTGACAAGCTGATGAAGGTGAAACTTGGGGAAACTAAGTTAAAACAAATTGTTTGAATACCAAGGTCATAGACAACCACCTTCAGTTCAGGTTTAAAAAATGCAATATCACTTTTGTAAGAATTTTGGAAATTATTAGTTTAACAACACCGGCTTATTGACGAAATTGGTGAGACGATTATATTCCAGCACCAAAACTGGTTCAGCCAAATCCCACCAAAACCGTACAAAAAACAAAAGGAAAATCATATGATTCATGTGGTCATGGCATAAGAAAGTTGTCATGAACCACCCAATGGTATTGCAAACTCTACTCGGGTGCCTTGGTTGTTACTTGAAGTTAAAGGACCAATGTTTTCTAGATTTCAGAAAAAGAAAAGATTAAAATTAAACAAACAGGTCCTGAAAAATGATGTAAGAGAAAAACTTTTATAGCAAAGACTATGCCACATCAGCGCTAACTTCCTTTACTCACGAGGTGATGCATTTAAGACTTATTTAAACTCACCAACGCTCTACCAGATAAACCAGTCTCGCTCCAGATCTCCGATGAAATGGACAACTTAATCAAACGAACGACCCGCCAGACAAGAGGGAGAGCTCTGGATGAGACATCGAGACCGGTAAAGTCCTGATAGATGGAGAGAGTTCTCTGTAAGACGTCGACACAGAACTGGGGAAGAGTGACTTGAGAGAACTGGAGACTAACAGGGTCCTCGCTCTCTGCCTCCGATACCGGTGAATGCACTGATCGAGAACTGAGGAAAGATGAGAAATCAGATAAAGATGGAAGCAGTGATCGAAGGGAATAAGAAAACTATTATTAAAAGATGCTTCAAAATATTATACCAATCTAATTTGTTCCCTGAATCTGGGAAACTCGAACAAATACAGAATGAATGAAAGTATGGAAAGAGAGCAGAGAAAATTCATGTTCTTGTGACCCAGAGATTACTGCTTCTAATTCTATTCTAGCCATGAAGTTAGTCACTCTTTTTTCCATTATTTATGCATTTTCCAGGCAGTTTTCCATTTACTTATACTAATTACTTAATATGAATTGAATTCATTTTCACTTTTATCCCAATTTTTTTTTTTCAATATGTATACAGCGGGGAATATCAACAACACCAACAGTTTACATACAAACGTAAATAAGTGTTTCATATTCTGAGTAAGAAATACTTTTATTTGGTGGGAGGTTTTTCAAGTATGAAATATCATCGATACACTGGTTGACATAAGAAAAAACGATAATAATAATATTACTCTAAACTCGGGGAGTCCCAATCCTTTCCATCGCCACCGACCCTGGGTCCCTGATGACCAATCACGGAAGGCCTTGAATTGGAGCTGAGATTTGATTGGCTGGTTGACTGAGATGGAAGACCTTGACTGGAGGAGGCATTAGACTGTGTCTGAGAAACTCCAAACTCTGTCAGTTAAAAAGGAGTAAAATAAAGTTTCCTAAAAATTGTTTTTAAATATTAAAAGTTAGGATTCTTACAAGCAATTCAATGACAGAAAAATGTGGTTTGAGCCCAAAGGTGAAGCGCAGAAAATATTGGTGGGTTGTGAGGACTTTAGACAAGATCATAACAGTTACTAAATTATTTATTTTAATTTAAATTTCATTAATTAAATGAAACCTTTATCACACACTCATTATAGTAAATGAAATACGTTTCTATATGAGCTATATAATCAACTAATTTTTTCCCTCTTATTTTCAATCAAGGTGGGTGAATCTTCACAAGCAATGTTTACTTTCTAGGTCGCTGGTGAAACAGATTGCCAAACACTGGTTTAGACCACTGTTTCCTAAAACTTTGCAGGTTTTATACAGGATATTGCTCAAATATTTCAGTGGATGTTGTTCATGAGTGGAATTTGACTATGTAATTGAAACAACCAGCTGCCTTAAAGTAAAATGACCGTTAGCAGTCATATAATCTTATCTACTTTAGTTTACCTTGCTTTGGGCAGTAGAGGTCAGGGTCATGGTAGAAGTGATATCGTTCGCAGAGGTAACGACAGAGGTCGCTAAGACAACTGATAGCTTTCAAGATCAATGATTGGTCTTCTAGTTGTGGAGGTCTTAAAGCTAAAATTGACAAGAGTGACTGTGACAAAGATAAAACAGAAAACATAGGAGTAAGATATCAAATCTAAAGAGAAAGAAAAAATAATTGATAAGGGTATGTCAATTCTTCGTTCCAGATGTACATGTTGTGTGTCGTAAATTGTTAGGCCAGGTGAAGCCTCACAGACACAAGTCAGGGGTGGATCCAGGGTTTGAAGGAGGAGGGTAGTGTGGTCCTTCTGTCACTAAAGCCATCCCCCATGTAGGAGTCTGGTAGTCCTCCCTCAGAACAAATTTTTTACACAAAATGGTGCATCTGAGGCATATTTCTACTATAAATTAGGTTTTTCATGTAATATTGTGATAATAACTACTATTCGTTTCTTGATGGTCTCCACTCAACCTCACTCACCCCACCCCCTCCCCACTGTGACGTGCTCTGCTATTAAGTGATTGTCATGTAAGGGGATCAATATAACTTGACTTCATATCATATATATTCTGTTTACTCTCATAGTTGATTATTCAGTAGGAGGGGATCATGAAGGATTGTAGGAGGGGGTCATTTACCATTGTAGGAGGGGGTCATATATGATTGTAGGAGGGGTTCATATACAATTGTAGGAGGGAGTTATATACCATTGTAGGAGGGGAAGTCATATATGATTGTAGGAGGGGGTCATATACAATTGTAGGAGGGGGTCATATAGGATTGTAGGAGGGGGTCATATAGGATTGTAGGAGGGGGTCATATAGGATTGTAGGAGGGGGGTCATATACGATTGTAGGAGGGCGTCATATACGATTATAAGGGGTCATATACAATTGTAGGAGGGGGTCATGTACTACTGTAGGAGGGTGTCACATATGATTGTAGGAGGGGGTCTTATATGAATTCATATACGATTTCATTCTTCTCAGAAATATGATTTTTTTCTTTTGCCGCATTCCTGACAAGGCAAGTACCTGAGCATGACCAAATTTTTCCAAGGAAATGATAAACCATGGATATACTTATGATAATGAAAAACTTTAAATTTTAATATAATATAATACAATATAAAATAAAATATGAAGAGACTTGCTTTGATAATATGAGGCCTCTGTAGGAATATTTCGGCTGGGAAATCTTGTAGAACTACATCACATAAGAAGTCGCATGAAGTTTTCACCACATCCTGACGAGAGCTGCACAGAGAACTACAGACGGAGAGCAACGTTAATGAGTAAATAGGAAACAAAGAGAAATTACACATCGGCAATTATATCTAGGCCTGTGCAGATTCAAAAGGAGATGGAACTATGTCTAGCCAACTTGGATACATGAATCATT
The DNA here is from genome assembly GCA_020650975.1 of Apostichopus californicus. Lineage (NCBI taxonomy): Eukaryota > Metazoa > Echinodermata > Holothuroidea > Aspidochirotida > Stichopodidae > Apostichopus > Apostichopus californicus. The sequence goes on along the minus strand of JAIPMN010014235.1, from coordinate 1,334 downwards.
CTTAACAGAGGTAAAGCTAATTTTAATCGCTGAATTAATCGGCAAGAGGACATACTTCCGAGTGGTCGTCCAGAACGTTGCAGTAGTTTATACTTGAGAGCATTTAAATGTGAATTGGAAAACAAGGAATTGCTACTGGCTGCTTCAACTACTGAGATACCCGATTCGGCTGATGTAACTTTGAAAGCTGTATTTTGAGCAAAAATCAGCTAAAATCTGATGGTCCATTAGCTGATAATTAAAGGATAGATAAGATTCCTGAAAACCTAACCTGTAATTATAAGTCCATCAAAGTTATATCACGACTAATGAAAAAGGGAAAAGACTTCAAAATTTGGTAACCAATATTTTTCCTTTTTTTTGCATAATTTAACAACTTTCTGACTGAGGAAAAGTCAAATATTTGAAACTTCATCTATTTGTCAGTGTGCAGGGTTCATTTGTTCATTCGTGACTATCGAAAAACTAGGTCACGACAATCGAGCTGAGTCAGATATCAGTCGGGCGGTGCGGGCCGGCTATACTTGTATCCTTCTCCATGACAGGACTAAAGAAGCAAAACAGGAAACTTACTTATTTGTAGATGACAACACATGTTTGTCTGTAGGTGTCAGCATCAGCCAGGGAAATGTTGAAAACAGGACACCCCTCATTCCTCCAAGTGCTGGTTAATAAAAAGGGAGAAACCATCACATTGATCATCAAGGTATAAAGCTTCTTAAAAGCAGCCATCTTGCATTATGTTCCTTGTTTGTCTTCCAAAGCAGACTCCTAGAACTGAGGGCAATTTTTCACTGAGCGGTAGTTAGTTATTTTGGGAGCATTCTACTAAATGAGCCCCTTAGGGTCTCTTAGGGTGATTCCTTTCACAGCTTTTTACACCATTTTTTTTAAGATTGTAACCAGGCTTGTATCTTATCACTTTACTGTTGTACTTTATTTGATTTGTAAAGACTGTACACAGTAACTATACTGTGGGATTGTAAGCTATAGGCAAAGCAAATGAATGAATGGATGGATGGATGGATAGATAGATGAATGAATGAATGCATGGATGGATGGATGAATGCATGGATGAATGCATGAATCAATGAATGAATAGATGAATGAATGGATAAATGAATGGATGGATAGATAGATAGATAAATGAATGAATGGATGGATAGATGAATGAATGGAAAGATAAATGAATGTATGGATAGAGAAATCAATGAATGGATGGATGGATCTATGGATGGATGGATGGATGGATGGATGGATGGATGGATGGATGGATGGATGGATGGATGGATGGATGGATGGATGGATGGATGGATGGATGGATGGATGGATGG